>PVKA01029909.1:0-27834 GCA_004027165.1 Ctenomys sociabilis
TAGATAACGCTGTGCTTCTACATAATTCTATGAGAGGCAAGATCTGCACTAATGGTGGTTGGACAGGATATTATGTCGGCTTTTAGTGCTATGGTCATCCACTAGGTAAATAATTGTTGAATCTTTGATATAATTCAGCTATAAAAAACCTGTAAATATAATTTCATGTATGCACCTTGTACAGTACCAAAACGTTATGAAAACAGTTTGCAATGTATTAATTCATCGACTCTGTATGGTTAAGGTGTCTTGCAACTGTCTGATTGACATTTGTATTTTAATAAAATAAAAATAAATGGAAAAAAAAAAAGAAGCCACATGCTGAGGGCTTGGTTGCCAGCCTGCAGTGCAATTTAGAGAAGGTGGGAACTTTGCAAGGTGGGGCCTGGTGAAGTCAGATTATTAGGGGCAGAGGAGGGGACACTGGCAGTCACGCCCCTGCTTCTTTCTCTGCTTTCTGACTGCCACAGGTGGGTAGGTTTGCCCTCTGTATGGTCCCCTCCATGATGTTTTGCTTCCCCACCACCCTCAAGGCAACAGAGCAAGCAACCACGGACTGAAATTTGTGAAGCTGTAAGCCCTAATAAGTCTCCCCTCCACATAACATTTATCTAAGAGTTTGTCACAGTGCAAGAAAGCTGACACACGTCAGAGACAGGAGGAGACTGGAAACATCTGCGGGCAGCAAAGCTCTGGATTTTGTCCAGTGGTGCTGATGCTGGACTTCATAACTGCAGAAAATCAGTCTGTTGTTTTAGGCTCTCAAGTTCGCATAATTCAAGCTACCTACCTAGGAAGGGAAAACTTCAGGAAGCAAGTATGCAAGTGCTTAGAAACCCTAGCCAGCTGGACAGCAATCACTTTCTTTAGATGATTTCCTGCATACCCCTGTATTCTGAGGGAACTCAGCAGGAAAGCTGCCTGGGTGCTAAGATGGTTTGAGTTTCCCAGGGGATGCTAACAGGCGCAAAGTTTGAGAACCTCTGCTCCATTGGGTTTGGGCAGAAACAAGAGTGGCTGGGCCTCCCTAGAACCCCAGGAGAGTGTGCATGGTTTAAGTCGAAAGACATTAACCCAGAAGTTCGAATCTCAGCCCTTTCACTTTGGAGTTCTGTTATTTGGGCAAGTTATTTCTGTCTGTTCTATTTTTCCTATCTGTACAACAAGGTAGAGTTAATTCCATCTATACTAAGAATTCTCAGGAAAATGAAACAAAATGCATGAAGCCTCACACAGTGCTTGCCAAATATAGCAGATGCTGAGGATTAAAGATTAAAGCCACAAGCCGGGCATGGTGGCGCATGCCTGTAATCCCAGCACTCGGGAGGCTGAAGCAGGAGGATTGTTGTGAGTTCGAGACCAGCCTGAGCTACAAAGTGAACTTAAGGCCAGCCTGAACTGCATAGTGAGACCCTGTCTCAAAAAGACAAAAAAAAAAAAAAAAGATTAAAGCCACAGATTAAAATGGCTTGAGCGTGTTGCACAGAATTGGTTGACATTATTTTTCCTTCCCTATAAAGTCAAAGCACTGGGCAAGAGAAGCAGTCTTGAACTCTATAAAGCAACATGGTCCTTTTATAAATACAGTTCTATGTTGAACCTCAGTATAAAATAAAAATCCATTTGGGCCGACCTGCTCAGTGTGCCATGAGTGGAGTGGAGGCAGGAAACCTCCCACTCATCTCCCACCCTTCTCTCCAGACACCCCTGAAACCGTTTTCTGAATACTGGACTCAATTCTAAGTGCATTAGTCAAATCATCTGTAAGATACTTTGTGGCTGCAGCATGCTTTGGGTGCAGTTTTAATCACTCAGCCCTGCCAACAGCCCTCATGAGAAGATGGAGGGGCGAGGTGGCTCAGACCACAGAGCTCTGTTACACAGGCTTGGACTCAGGAAATACTCAGTAGCCACAGAGGAGCTGGCTGCAGGAATGGAGCCTGCCTTCCCTGCTCTCTCAGCCAGGAGGCTAAAGCCAAGACCAGCACGGCTAGGAGGCCACAGGAATCCAGTGCCTGACTGGGCTCCTGGAAGCGGCCCAGTAAAATAAATCCTTGCTCCCCTACTTGAGTACGGGTGAGAAACTCAAGTGAACTCAAGTTCCTAAGGAAGCTTTTTAGATACCTGACGCATACTAGGAGCTGTGCTGAGTTACATGTTCAAGATCCATCCAGGGGTTACATTCTGGAGAGACCCTGAAGCTGATGCTTCATCATTCATTCACGGGATTACTATACTCTCTCTGACAGACTCTCCATGGAGAATGCGAGTGGCCACGCCACTTCCTTTTTTAGGACCCTTCAGTGTCTCTCCACTGCTCTTAGCGCACAGTCTGCAGTCCATACCTGACTAACACCCTGCCCCATGTGGCTTCCTGCACTAGCCCATCATGGTGCCCCTCTCCCTGCCCTTGCTCCCAGCCCCTTCCAGCCCTACCAGCTCACTCTTGTTCGTCATTTGTCTTCACCAGCACCCTCCCCTGAGCTGCTGTCCTTTATGCTGTCCTTGGGGGCTCCCTGTCACCTTGAAGTTTCCCTTTGAATGCTGCTTCCTCCCTGACCCCACCAAATCTCTATTTCAATGAGCCAAGAATCAGGAGAAGACGCCCCCATGCCCAGGAAGCTCCACTTAAGCCGGTTGTGTTTTTTTTAGCATTTCCTCCACTTGTAATGTGGGTACCAGTCAAGGTCTCAGCAATCAACAGATGGCACAGCCAGAATAAGATGGCTCAAGAGCTTCTTACAAAGATGTGGGTATAGGAAAACCGCAAGAGTGCATGCAGTTATATGGGGCTGCTAACAGGCCCAGACGGCCAGGCTGGCTCCACTCCTAGCCTGGAAAATGAGAGAGTGAGAAAGAGAGAGTGAGAGACAGACAGACAGACAGAGAGAGACAAGGACAGAGAGACAGAGACAAAGAACCAGAGCCTAGAAGGAGTGGAGGAAGCTTGAACAAGCCCCCCTGTGAGGATCAGCCCTCTTCCATCAGCTGAGGGACACAGTCATCTGGACACCACGCTCCTGCTCCCCTCTGCTAAGACCTTTTTCTGGGCTCTGTTGGCCAGACCCAACCTGAAGCCAGAAGGCTTCGGGCTCCTGGGTCCTCCCACATAGAGGTGAGCCTCCTGGGATATAGAACAGATGAAGAATAGAGATTGGTGAGGTGGGCAGAGAGAAGACCACTCTCTCCTAGACTACCCAGTGTCTATCCCCCCAATGCACCAGAATCTGGCCCAAGGGCCACACCTGGAAGACATTCCATTAACCTGTGCTGAGCAAGCAATGAATGGATGGTTGGGGAAGGTGGCCAACAACTGCCTGTAACTACCTAATGGGTGGACTAGAGTAATGAGACCCTCAAGGGTGTGAGGCATGTGCACAGACAAAAAACCTGGAGACTTTGAGATTCTCCTAACATTTACCCAGAAGCCCTAACTTTCCTGGCTGAGCCAAGAAGGAAAGACGAAAGTCAAAGTCTCCGTTGAGTCACAAGTGTTTGTCTCCCAGGGGCTGACCCCTCCCAGCAAGGTGGAGCTCATTTACTTTCTAGGAGGGACCTCAGGCTTCTCTGCCCTGTTTGCTTTCTGGGCTGGAGACTGTGATTAGAATGAGCCACACAATCCAGTCTTCTGAAGTGTCTGTGCTTGGCTGCTGCAAAGCTCCCTCGGCTTGCTAGGAAGGACTCCTGGCTGGATGACACCCATGGGGTGGAAAAGTGCAGGCTCAAGGTTCAGACTCACCTGGACTTGTGACCCAGCTTCTGCACTCCTGGAAAAGGCACTGCCCCTATCTGAACGATTACTGTAACCTAAGGGCCAAGGAATCTACTGTTCAGGGCCCTGAGTGACATGTCAACTAACAAGCAGCAGAGACTTAATAAGTGTGCCACATTGATGTTATTCTTCATAAAGTCTTTGAGGAATAACTATGCCTTATTTGACCCAGTTTCAAGGATGACAGGAAAGCCCTGGAAACCTTTTCCACCCTTTCTCTGAAGTCATTGATTTAACTGACTAGACAAGTACATCTATTAAGCTTTAAGACTAATCCCCCTGCATACCATTTCTCTTCCCTTCCCACCTGTGTACTGCTTTGTCATCATTGTCAACATTTTAAGATGAACATAAGAGTGAGTTAGGTAGGGTGTAAAGTCACTGAACTGCTGCAGTAGAGGACAGGAGACAAGATGGGTGAAGATCTACCAAGCCCACTGCACCGTTTTGGTCCAGGAATGAATGGTCCAGACGATCAGCCTTGACGTGGGCCACTCAGAAGTCTCCAGGGCCCATGTAGACCTGTCCGCCAAGGGTCCAGTGTGTCCACACCAGCACAGCTGGTCTACCCCACCCAACTGGTGTCATTTACACTGTCATTTGAGGCTTTTCTCTTTTGAAGAAGGAAGTAGCCTTACCAAGGGCAGGACACCTGGCCCCCTGGGCCTATGGCCCCGCGTGCTGCTCCCTCTTCTCTGCCCCCAGCCCTCTGGGCCGGCACCTGGAGTGGGCAGTCTGCACACAGGACCTCAAACTCAAAGATCCCTGTTGCATGTGGTGTACGCTCTGTTGTCACCAGCCTGAAATTCTTAGTAATTTCTCCACAATGGCTTTGCATTTTCACTTCTGCCTGGGCTTCACCCCTCTGCAGCCAGGCTTCTTTGCCACACTTACTTTGCTGCTTCGCTCTCAGCAGCTCTCTAACTGGGTGTAACAGCTGACTTCTAGGGTGGCAGAGAGGCCCAGTGAGATGACGTAAAGACTTCTTTGCGATCACCATAGTAGCAACCGTCTCACTCTTATCTTCAATCTCTCATTTGATCTTTCCCGCATGAGCCCAGCAACCCACATCATGCTCATTTGAGGGGACAGGAAGTAAGTCTATGTCCACCCAAGGTCACAGAGCAAATTAAAACAGAAGTAGATTCTGGACTCTGTTTCTGCCTCTCCTGGGCCTCTTTCATGGCCCAACTCATATCCACCCCAACCCTACTTTGGGGCACTTTTTCTCATGCCTGGGAAGGGCAGGACCTGGAGAGCCAGTAGGGAGCAGGCACACCTTGCCTTACTCTTGTGGACAGAGAGCCACTTCTTAGTGAGGAGGTGTCCCCCATGAGGCCCAATTCCCAGAGCGGCAGCCACCACCTGGCCACAACTCACCTTGTGCAGCCTTGTTAGCTAAAATCAGCCCCTTCTCTGCTTTGTTCTTTTTCTTCTTCTTCAGCTTCAGTCCAAACATCCCTTTTCTGAAAAGAAAACAAAAATAAACTAAATTAAGCAGCACAGTAATAGAAACAGAGTTGTTCACACGTGTGGGGACGCCAAATCCCAGCTGAGCAGCCTCCCTGCCCATCCAGGAGGGCCAAGTGCTCAGCTGCTGCAGAAGCAGCAGTCTCCCTCAGACAAGGTGCACCAGAGCTCTAGCCACAGCTCTGTCTCCATTTCTCCCACTCACCCCGCCCAGGCATTGTGTGGAGCGCTGGGAAGGATGTCACACGAGGGTCACAGCAACCCTCTCCTGCCCATGGTATGACTGTGGCCCAGGACCTGTAGAGGCTGGAGGCTGTTTCTGAGCTCCTGAGCACCAGAGCTCTTGCTGAGGCCTGAGCCTGCCTAACTTCACAGCCCAGGTGCCCACCCTCGAGCAGCCTCAGCCTGCTGATTCCCCCCTCCGACAGTGAACACCTTCCCTTGAGTCTGGCTCTCAGGCTACTTCCGAGGTCAAGAGGTTCTGGTCTTCCTGAAGGTGCAGCACAAGTGCATAGCTCAGCTGGCCCCTGGGGCAGGCTCCAAACTGCTGCTAGCACTGTTCTTACTATTGGCCTCCTCACATCTCAGGAAAGGGTCCTATTCCACTGTCTCTAACATGCAGAGCATCCTTGCTGCTCCAGCTCTCAGGCAGAACCCCTTTCTGAAGCCAAGAGACTGAAAACCTACAGCCCCAGATGAAGCACAGAAGGTCACAGGCTGGAGCAAAGGTGCTGCCAGGCTGGTGGGCTGCCTGAATGGTCCCAAGGACCTAGGAGAAGGAGCAAGAGGTGGGCACTTGAGGAGTGGGTGGTGGTGCCTGGCGCCCTGCTCAGTGGCCTCCCTGGGTGGCCAATGCCTCCCCTTGGCTTCCGTAGTTGGGACTCAGGAGGTAGTAGAGTCAGTGACCAAGGTTGGGCTGCCTGGACTCTGTCCCAGCATGGGGGACCTAGTCCAACCTGTGACTCCACATTCTCTTTGTGTAGTTACAAAGGCAAAGAAGTTAGCACAGCAGTTGGAACACACTTGCTGCCCAGTTACTATTTTTCTAAGGGCTAAGATTGGAATCGAAACTGGGATGCAGGAAGAGGCAGACATCTTATTTATTTATGTACTTAGTTATTCATTGTGTGTATACCTCACTTCAAACTCGTGGATCAGTACCACTGGACACTGGGATGGACCACTCGTGCAGAGGCAGATCTCTGTCCCAGGCGCTGTGCAGGCAAAGGGTGGAAGACCAGTGCCAGAGGGTGGGTTCAAAGAGACAAGCATCAAGAGGGGCACTGACTAGGGGCTCCTTGAGTCCCTAGAGATCATGCTGTGCAGTAGGCTGGAAAGAATGCCCTCCAGAAGCAGCCATGCCTGGGCTGTCACACAGCCTCACTCTTGGCTCAGGTTCCTCACGTATGTGGTGGAGATAGGAACAGGGCACCTACTCTCTAGGATGGTTGTGGCGAAAAATGAGGTAAAGGGACAAAGCACTCAGGACAATGTCTGGTACACAGAAAGCACAAAACAAGCACCTCTAGGGAGGAGGAAGTTTTCTCCAATGTGCCAACATCCTAGTTCTTGGGAATCTCTGGAGAACATGCACAAGGGGAACTCCCCCTTTCTGATATTTCCAAGAGAGACCTTGTAATAATAGCACCCACTGCCCTGCTTCAAAGGGTACTTCCAAACAGGGGACTCAAGGCTCGAGTTCCTTTCACATCCTGAACTGGCCCCCCATGGTTCCCAAGGGCTCATTGCCAAAATCAGCTCATGATGCCAGAACAGATCCTCCCAGGAAGTGGTCCATGCGCTTTCAGACTGACAAGGCTGAGTTACTCCCACCTACAAATAGGAAGTTGCTGGCAGTAAACAATATCCAGAGGGGAGATGCTGTGCTCCCGTAAGGAATAACAGCTTCATCTGGGATGGCCTCAGCATTCTGGATTCTTCCACAGAAATACCAGTACCTAAGGCACTGGGCCATGACTGAGGATGTCGTCATGAGTCCCCACTCATGTCCTGACTCTTCACCCTGACTTCATGAGGAGAGAGACAGACCCTCCTCACAAAGACAGGCACTTTTCCCTCTCTGGAACTTACAGCTCCTATTGACCCTGCTGCCCTTCAGCTTTCCCTATGGAAGTGTTTGTCTGCTTAATACTGATGGCTTGAATTGCCTCCTGAAATTTGTAATTGACCTAAGGTAGAATCAGGGTTAAGAAGTGCTTAGCTAGGCACAGCTTCGGCCCCTACAGAATAAGCCAAAGGGACATTTCAGGAACGCCAAGACAGCCAGCTCTCTTGGGTGGATTGATGCAGGTTTCACAAACACAGATGTGTTTTCCTGAAACTGTGAGTCAGTCATCCTGGGCGCGCCCAGCAGGAAAGTTCATTCCTCCTTCACAGGCCCTAAACACCTTGCCATAGAGAGGAGCCTCAGATCACCAACCATTGATGACAGTGCTCCTGGCAGATAGAACAGTGTAGAGTAAATTGGTGACACAAGACTCTGTCGGGAGACCTGTGTGGATCGAGCTCCAGAATCGGGGGCTAAGTACTTCTGCAGACAAGCACATTTTTCTCCCCCTGTGATACAAGGCTTATCCAGTTCACAGGGTAACTTGAAAATAGGAAACAATATTTGTAAACTATAATGCATGCTACAAATTATCTCAATATGGATGCCAAAAAAAACCCAAGATTAAACTGGTTTGAATCATGTGACAAGGACTTGGTTTTATACACCTGATCTCCTAACCCCTACAGCCTGGATAAAGTGATGTTATGAGTGGACTTTCTTATGATGAGAGGGTGCTGGGAGTTTCCACTAACACTGAGATTGACCACCAAATTGGGTATGCTTACCTGGCAAGCTGCCATCACACCTGCCCTGTCCAGCTTACTGACAGTTCTTATAGGGGAGCCCCAAGTGGACATGATTTTCTGCCCACCCCACCCACCCCAAGGTAAGTCAAGAGACACATGGGCATACCCATACCAACCTGGTCTCCTCAGGGTGAAAGCTACTGTGACTCCGGTATCTGTATCCAAACAAGAGCATTGAACAAGACAGGGTTAGATTTGCTGTGGCCCATCTTTCCAAAGCAGCCACACAGTGTGTTGGACCACAGGGGCTGCACTGCCTGGGGCCAGCCAGCCTAGTGCCTGGCAAGAAGGGTTGGCCCACACAGGTGTGGTTCTCATAGCTGCTCTCTAAGTGGGGCTGGGCCCCGGCCATCTCTCTCAGCACCAGGCTCTGCTGCTCTTCTGCTTCAGGAAGAAGTTAAGGTGACTGTCCATCTTCCCCGGTAGGGTACATGGGTGGCCCAGCTGTTCACAGAGTGCTGCAGAGAGCTAATCTAATGTGACGTTGTCTGCAGCTCACTGGAGCCAGAACTGGGGAAATGCTTGAAGCCAGAATTGCCATGCGGTTCCCAGTTATGGCCCCAGACTCCTCTTCTGAAACCACCTTTTCTACCTTTAGGGAAGAATCGACCAAACAGCCAAGCACTGAGGCAACTGCATGAATGGTGCAACTGGCACTGGCTCTTTTCCTCTGTAGGTTACCCGGGTACCTCCCTCCCTGACCCAAAGCTATAACATCCAAGAGGGGAGAAAAGGAAAAAATTAATGAATTAAATAGCAAAGCTTTAGCTGTGTTGTTGATTTATCTACCTGAATATACTAACAAAAAAAATTAATGTATTTAGTACAGGGTCTACAGAGTCTTACTACACAGATTGGACTTGTAGTGATCCTCCTGTTTTCATCCTCCTAAGCACTGAAATTACAGGCACACGCCACCACGCCCAGTCTCATTCACCATCTCAGCATACTCCAGGTTGCCAATCACAATTTGGAATCTTCCACCTCACTGTCATGGGAAATGGATATCTCTGTTAGGCCCTGAGTTTTACTCCCCAACCCCACGGCCCTCATTATGAGATTTCAATGCCACATGTTGACAGTCATTAAGCACCTTGATATTTCACCTGGAAGTGCCAGCCAAATCTTGGAAATGCAAGGATGCTAATTATTTCTTCCTCTTGTGATTTTGCTGAACCAAAGATGACTCAGGAGTAATTTGGAGCCACGCTGTAAAGCCAACCTGGGATGAGCCAGCCTCCCATAGACTGCCAGAGATATTTGCCAAATACTCAAGGGCAAAGTGGCAGACAGTATTGCAAGGTCCATGCACCCTTAGGCACTCCTGAGGCTGTCCCCAAGGGCTGGGGACCCTTTTTCATCCTGGAGCTTGGCCTCATCCTCCCCTCAGCTAAGCATCAGTGCACACATATGTGCATGCATGTGTGCACACACTCATGCATGCACGTACACACACACACACACACACACACACACACACTGGTTAGAATAGAAGGAAAACAGAGAAACTGTACTTGGCATGTGATGTCCATGACCAGGTTCCTTCCACATCCCAGAACTTTCTTTTTCTGGGCCTCTGAAATATAAATGACTCCATTTTCCTGTTAGCATCTCTTTACTTCCAGGCTGATCTGATCCCTGCCTTCGGCTCTCTAAACAGCAAGGAACTAACACTGATTCGCGTCCATAAGTAAAGCCAAAAATAGACTCCAGGTGACTTGCAATCTTGACCACTTTCTCTGTTCCACCACAAATACTGCAAACCGTGCTGCCTTCTGTGTTTCCTGGTCCCTAGTCTTTGTCCTCCCTTGTGTTCTTCCATGGTCTTGTGGAGGAAGGAACAGCAGGGATGCCACTGGCACACATTCCACTCCCGGGACATGTTCGGGTCCAGCCCATGGAACACTTGTATTCTACATTCACTCCTCCCACCAAATAAAAGGGGACCGCTGGGGCTGGGCTGCTGGGCCCATGTGATTCAGAGGGGAGCACGTGAAACTCTGTCAGACTCCAGTGCAGGTGGCTGCCTCTGAGTCATCCTACCAGCAACAGAGATCAGATTTCTAGCCCTACTTGATGCCTAGGACCATTTCTCACTGGGTTGGGGACATATGAGTGAAACAGAAGGAGACATTTACAATCTTGGAAAACATACCTGGCTTAGATTTTGTTACAAGTGAAAATCATTCCGCTTCATCAGGTAAAGAGGGGAATCTATGAAATTCCTTCTGGAGCTCACTTTTGGCACTGTCGACATGGAAGGTGAAAGCATCACTCTCCATGATTAGATGCTGAGCTTTGGAAGGCAGTAACCCACCCTAGCGTCTGCACCTCAGTATTCAGCATAGCACCTGGTGCATAGTAGGGCTTATGAAATTGGATTGTGGATAGATGAAGGTCAAATAAAACATACAGATGGAAAGTTCCACACTAATTCATTGGAAGTTTGTTTTCTCTATTTAAAAAAATGTACCTATTGAAAGAGAAAAACTGTACAAGAAAAACTGCTCTCTTAAAACTTTGTTCTTTTTGAGGCTGCCTAGCTCTGTAACTGCTTCATGGCTCTGCAATTACTTTCTTGGCCCTGGTAACCAGGAGAGGATGTCTGACTGTAACACTTCCACAATCACTGATCTAGTCTTGCAACCAACGAGCTCACTCTGCTAATCAGAGAACAGCCAGGCTGCACTGTCTTGCCTGTGTAATTCTTGCTCATAACTCATACAGCAGTGTTGGCCCACACATACTATCTGACTGGCTTTATTGTGGGGAATGATCCCAGCCAGGACCACTGGTGTAGAATGAAAGTAGGTCCCTGACTCCAAATCATGGATGTCACTGTGGTGCTTCTGTTTGTCATAGCACTACAAGACGGAAAAGGGTTAAAATCTTCAAAGATTGAGAGGTCACAGTGGGTGTGGTGACACATGCCTATAATCCCCTCACCTGGGAGGCTGAGGTAAACGGATCTCTGGAATTGGAGACCAGCTTACGCTATAAAGTAAAGTGAGTTCAAGGCCAGTTGGAACTGTATATTGAAACCCTGTTTCAAAAACACAGAAAGAGTGCTGGCCAAATAGCTCAGCGGACTAATCACCTACAACCAGGTTCAGGGGCCAGGAGTTCAATCCTTGGGCCTGCTGTGCCAGCCCTGCCCCCAGCATGCTGAGAGGGCAATTGAGACTAGGTGTGGTGGCGCTCCTGTAATCCCAGCTCTTGGGAGGCTCTAAATAGGAGGATCACTATGAACCCAATCTAGTAGTGAGACCCTGAACATCCTGTAGACCCTTCCCTAAAATAAAAAGTCAGAAAGAGAGAGAGACAAAGAGAGACAGAGATAGAGAACCCAGACAGAAGACAATAATTTAAAATGCCAGCAGCTGAGTCTTACCCCAAACCCTTACTTTAGAACCGTGAGATAAAGGAAAGTGTCCAGTGTGAGGCTGGGCACCATTTCTACCTTGTAAAATGATCCCTGCCATCCAGCCTCAGCCTGTACTCATTTCCTTTTTTTTTCTTTTTTTTTTTTTCTGTCCAGCTTAGCCCACCCTGAGGGCAGGGCTGAGACAGCATATGGTACCAGGGATTGGACCAGGATCCCCTGTGCCTGCCTAAGCTTGCCTAAGCAGGTGCTTTAGACCATTGAGCTATCTCCCCAGCCCCTGCATCCATTTCTTAGGCATCTTTTTCTTATGCATTCTTCTTTTTCTTTCTCTTTATTGTGCCTAAATATCTTTACTGGTTGGTTACTTTTCTACTCCCAGTCCTTTGGCCACTCAGTACACAGGGCCTGCGTGTGTTCCAAGCACCGTGGTAGGACCTGGTTCACAAGTACAATCCAAGCTGGCTCCTTAGCGTAGTCACTGCAGTGAGCTGGGAGTGCAGACATCCATGTGGGTACCAGCACACCAGGAGCAGCACTTCCAAGAACATGCCTACTCCCGATAAGCACCAAAGTGATGTTGGAAGACAAAGGAAGAACAACATGCATGGGCCAGGGGGATCAAGGCCAGAGTCCAAGGATACAATGCTCTGGCTGGGTCATAGCAGGGACTAACCCACGGTGAGCAGAGAAGAGCTGGGAGAAGGGGGGCACATGTGCCGAGCCCCTACAGTGCATCACATTCCTTTAGTGATCATAGCCACCTTTGAAGGAGGTAATATTGGCTTCAGTTTAAAGAGGCTCACTGGAAGAGGTGAGGCTGCCTGCTCAAAGTCATGGTAAACAGTGTTCGCAGGCCGACCTCAGGTGCAGCAAGCCAGCCAGCCACACAGAGGTGCTGTGGATCCCCCCTCTGGAGCACGGGAAGAGGAAGTGGCTGGCAAGACCTCTCACTCCAGTGGCCCTGAGGCTGGGCTAGCTTATGTTCCTGTGAGTCTCAGCACGTGTCAGAGCAGCATCCCATGTCCACCTTCCACAATCTCCAGTCCATAAACAGAAGTCACCGAAACACCTTTCGTCTTATCAGCCATTTACAGACCAGCATCTCCAGAGCTCCTCTCTACATCCATAGAATAAGACATCCGGAGGAAAATTTCCAGAATTGAACTCCCCCTGTAAGCTTCCTGCCAAGAGATGCAAAGCTAGAACAGAGAATATCCCCCTGCCTGCTGCAGTACACACACCTAGTGCCCTGTAGCATGATTGCTTTTGTTCCCATCAGTTGATGTCTATGGGGTTCCTAGAAAGATGATAACTACATGTAAAGGTCCTGCACTCTGGAAAGTCACAGCATCCCAGAGCTACAAAGGTTCTTAAATGTTCCTTTACAGTCATTCCCCTTAACTTCAATCTACTGTATTTCTTAAAGATCTCTTGGGATGAGGAATTCACTATCTTCCTAACTATCTGACTATTTTGATCACTGTTTTTTTGTTTGTTTGTTTTCCCCAGACTATATAGAGGCTTGGGTATAATTTGGTGGGATGCTCTAGTGTTTTAGCAGCTACATAAAGCTGTAAGAGAATAAACTTGAGGAAGCTCCCTCTTCATGAGGCTGGCTGTGGGGAGTAGAGGCACAGACGGGACAGGAGCAGCAGCTGCTCGCAGATCTGAGAGTTCTGGTGGTTACCAGCCCTGATCCAGGAGGTTGCTGCCCTCCAGCACCATGCTGGGGCAGGAGGTGCAAGCTGGCCTTCAGCCGGCCTGGATAGCACCCTGCGGTGGCCGTGTCTAAGAGGGAGTTAAAGAAACCTCTGTCTAAGCTCCAGCAAGAGGGAGCAGCAAGTGTGTGGGGACAAAAGCTAAGGCAGAGCAAAAGCATTCTCCCTCTTTGCTGGCTGGCATAGAGTAGAGGGAATGACAGGAGAGGTCCAAGCCCAGAGAGCCAGGCCTGGAGCAGAACATGCAGAAAGAAGCCTGGGGAAAGGCCTGGATTAACCCTAGAACAACAGGGTGCCAGTAAAGGACTTTCACTGGCGCATTTCACTGGGCCCCGCCTCTGCCTTTGATCTGGCTTCCAGTGGCAGTAGCGCCACACACATTCACTCCCTGAACCTCTCCCCAGGCTTCACACCAGGCCCTCAGCCAGGTGATACACTACCAACTGCCAGCTCTACCTAGTGAGGCCTGGCAGGGCAGCTGCCCCAGGCCCTCTTCCAGGATGGGCCACTTGAGTGGTCCCTGTTAGCATCATAGCACATGGTGAGTGGCTCTCGGGGAAGAGGTTCTTTCTGTGTGCTGACCTAGATTCTGCCTCCACCTGCCCATGGGCGCATGGTCTCAGCTCTCAGTGGGCAGCTAGCAAGAAAGAGGCAGGGAGAAGGAGATAAGGCTTCCTGCAAAAAAGAGACAGGGTCCTGTCTGAAGCCCAGTGCTAGAAATATTTCTGTTGGATTATGTTTTTGCCCCCGACTGGTGTTCACTGCAAAGAAAACAAAGAACCCCTGATGGTGGGGGAGAGGAAGTGATCATCAGGATAAATGTCCCAGGATTGTGTCCAGGGCCATGGGGAAGGTTGGGCTGGTCTCGGTGGACCAAGTTGAGAACCCCCTCTTGGCTCAGTAGCCTTGATTCTGTAGTGGCTACCGATCCAAGTGCACCCCAGGGTGCCAGAGGCTGGAGGAGTCTGGGATCACCCTTTACCCACTTTAATAGAGAGACAGAAGCCAAATCTGTGTGTGCTCATGGGCTGGTCTTGTCCCTGTCTAGGATTTAAAAACAAAATTTCTCCACATAGTTTTAGGGAAATATAAAATGGGAAGGCATACATTCACAGAGACAGGATGAACATCATTCATTGCTCAAGCAATTATTTTGAGTAGTAAGACAACACCACTGATTTGTGCCCTAAGCAGGCCGCCCACTTACACATTGCTTATGGTTGTGTCTCATTTCCCATTAGCAAGCTGTGGGAGTTATTTTAGAATGTGGAACATAACAGGTATTTGCTATAACTTCAATGTGACCCCAAAAGTTCAAGGGTTAAAGGCTTAGCCCCCAGTTTCCTATGTCAATGGTATTTAGAGGTAGGGTGCTTGCAGATAAATAGGATTAGATGCCAGCCTGAGGGTGGGGCCCCCATCGTGGCATTAGTGGCTTTAGAAGAGGAGGAAAAGAGATTGAAGCTAGCACCCTGGTTCTGGTGTGATGCCCTTTGCTATATTCTGATGCAGCAAGAAATCATCAAATGGCAAATAGATGCCAACACCAGGCTCTTGGATTCTCTACCCTGCAAAGTGATGAGCCACATAAGCATTCATTCTTCAAATGAACATGGCCTCAAGTGTTTTGTTATGGAAACAGAAAACAGATTAAGCATGGAAGAGATATTTGTTTGATCAAATGAATGCAGTTCTGCGGACTGCTGTCCAGACCCTGCTTCACTGCTCCAGGTGATGAAGAGCTCTCCGTCTCACAGCATGGTGACCTGGGGCCACGCCTGCCCCCAAAGAGCGCAACAAGGAGGAAATGAGGTGTTTTAATTAGTTCCTACAAGACAAAATAGGCCAGAGTAATTATGACACGACTGTGTCCCTTCGGTCAGGAAGAGATGAAATAGTACAATCTGCAGCTACAGTTGGGCAGAAAGATTGTAGAAAAGTACTTCAGCCGATGGAGTTGGGAGAGTCATTCTGGATATCCGAGTGGGACAGACTGTCTGTAGATGCCAAGCCCAAGTGTCTGCCCAAGGTCCAAAACCAGGCGGGAGAGAAGGCAGGCCATGCAGTTGGCCTGCTCTGGCCATCGCTTGTTTAACCTGGGAGGATCCATTTCCATCTATTTTACATATACTGAGAAATTTTGATTTGAGCCTTTTATAGCTCAGCATATTAATATGGATTTACTTTTTATACCTCATTTTTATACTTTTCTGCTGGATGGTTAAGACTGACATTGCCAGTCAAGCAGATAACCCACTTCTATTATAGACTACTGGACTATATTGGATTAGTTTGCTGAATTCGTGTACCTACAGTATATGAATGGCAATGGAATACCCACCTCTGACAAAAGTAAACATAAAAGGGGATATAAATGAAGGACAATTTTGTAGTGAATATATATATATATATATATATATATATATATATATATATATGTACACAAAAAAATAGCATAGATATACAGCTACTTTCTCTTAGTCAATGAGAAGAAAGCTTGAACTGATAGTGTTTAGACAGATAGCTCATTTGTATCTTGTACTGTGAATAACTACTACAAAAACAGCAATATGCAATGTTTTAATTATTGTAACTGTCCTACTAACCTGTTTTGAAACTGTTTCGATGCTACTTCTTTCTCAATAAAATTAATATAAGAGAAATTTAAGTACTATTTGAATAAACACGTTTTTGTATTGAAAAAAACACCAATGAAGATCTATCTATTCTTTCAACAGATGATAAAACTGAGGCCCAGAGAGAAGAGGTCACAAATCTGTTCGCTCAAAGGGCTAGGACTTCTGGGCACCCATCTGCCCTGGGCTCACTGACAGGATACCAGGACCATGGCAAGCTCCTCCCCTTTAAGCCTGGGTGGGGCTGCTCCGGAGGCACCCAGCTCCCATCTACCCCAAACTGCTGCTTCAGCACAGCTCTCTTCAGAATTCATAAGCCTTATTTATGCAAGATTCTCCAAGGGGTTGAACATCATAGCCTAATGACTTTTCTCTGTGTGCTTACAAAAGAAAAGAAAAAGAAAATGCATCAAAAAGCATGTGTTAAAATCAAAATGAGCTTGATGTTGAAAATGAACAACTATGGCTTCTCAAGTAGGACCTGCAAAGGATCTTCCCTCCTCAGCACACTGGAATTGTTTAATCTCTTCTGCAACCAAGCAGAGGAAAAGCCTACTTCACTCAAGCTGATCAGATTTCAGTAAAAACACTGATTAGTGCAGCTGGCTGAGACTGCCCACATCAATTAGTTCTTAAAATCTAATGTGGGGGCTCCGCACAGTTCCTCCTAAACATCATCCAGTCACCCACACCCAGAAACAATCTCAGAAAGAACAAAACATCCCTCCTTGAGGTTCATTGCTTTGATGTTCACTGATGAGAGAGAGAGAGAGAGAGAGAGAAAGAGAGAGAGAGAGAGAGAGAAGAGAGAAAGAATTCTGAAAGCTCATCTTTAACTACACAGCCCACCACTCTCCACAGGCCTTTCATGGAACCCTTATAGAACCACTGAACCTGAGCAGGTCTTGTGAGAGCCTCACAAGGTTAAGAAACGAGAAGGCCTGTAAACTCTCCTCACATCAGCCAACTGTTCTAAAGGCTGTGTATAAGTTCTCTTTAGATTACTTTTTCAGAAGTGGGGGTGTGAGCCTCTTGGACAAGAAAAGAAAGCTATTCACTGTCCTGCTGACTTCTTTAAGAGTCAATAACTCTCCATGGAAATCTAGCCTCAGCTCAGGCCTAGAAGGTACTGAGTCCCAACAATGCAAGCTTCCTAGTCCTGTCCCTCCTAGATTTACCTGAGAAACTCCAGGAAAAAAGGGTCCAAAGTCAGGCCTGGCACAGGTCTTCTACCTGTGCATCAGGAAAGATTTGTTGTTGATCATGATAAGAAGCTTGCAAGCTATGCAAGCAGTAAGCAAGGCCTATCTGTTCCCAATCAATGATGGGGGCAACATCATCAAGGAGAAATTCCTACGCTGAACTTATACACAAACTGAATGCATTTCTTCCTACAACTGTGCAAAACCCCAGCATATGGTGCAGCATGTGCCACACACACAAACCCAGGAGAAGGATGGAACTGGATCCTCAGGGAAGGAAAACAGTGACCAAGGTCCCATCCACATGATGCCGAGGCCTCTAAGGGCAAGCAGAGGTGTGGCCCCTGCAAGGCTTCATGATCTGGGGCTTTTTCAAGGTGAACAATATAGTACAGGACTCATTTTATAACAGTATTTTATAATAAATCACCCAAAAATCCCATACTACAAGTGCAGGAAATCTATCCACACACTAAATACTAACAAATCCAGGTGAGGGCCTAGGCTCATAGCAGTGCCTCCCACCAGTCCGACTGGAGTCTTAGAGCCCACAATGAAGTCTCATGCAGGCCCACTTCATGGATATGTTCCAGAAAGGCCCAAAAGTCAGTGGTGGAGGCTAGAAAGTATGTGCCAACCAGATGAAGGATCTGTGCCAGCAGGCTGGGGGATCTGAGCTGGAGCCAGGTAGCAACATTCATGGTAAGCACCAGAGCTCCCCCAAAAGTACCACAGCCACCCTCAGCAACAGTGAGGTCCTGAGCTCCTCCAGCAGTGAGGACAGCTGAGTTCCCATTGAGAAAGCCAATGCAACAAGCTTCATGAGGCTGAGCAGTGCACCATCTTCCCCTCTGGAGCCAGGAATTGATGCTCAAGACGAGGACCCAAGCTTCTCCAAAGTTCATCAGGAAAGCCAGCATGACAAGGTCCTCCAGCAGAGCAGCCCAAGAGACCTAGCAGTTTCCAACCGTTCCAACAGCTTCTCCAAATAGCATTCCTAGCAGCTTTTCCTGTCCTGCCTTTATGCTGCTGGCAGCAGCCCTCAGGTGGGCTTCCCGCACCCAGCACCATGCTAGTTAATTCAACCAGGTGTAATAAGTTGACCATGTGTTAGAAATCCACTACAAAGGGCATCCCACAGCTCAGGCTATAGCAGAGGCCCTGGGCAGAGCTCAGCAAAGAGATAAAGCAGTGGCTTCACCTTGACCATGGGACCCTGACCTAGCCTCAGAGTGCTCACATGCACTCACGCATGGACACACACATTCACACACTCACCAGGTTCTGGGATCTGAGGAGTTCAGCCTAGCAGGAGAGATGGCATCTAGCAGTGTCTGGGAAGCAGGGAAACTTCCCTGGGGAACCCAGCAGTCCAGTGGCTCAGGATCGGTCCCTCCTGCAAGGAGGGAGTGCACTTCCTGTGTGTAGGTGCCTGGCTCTGCCCTAACACTGATACCAAATGCCCTCTGTTCAGCTTAGCTGCCAGAACTCCAATCAGCAAACATAGAAGCTCAGAGCAAGTCCTAAGAGGAGCAGCTGTCACTGGTCCTACCCCAAAACTGGATAGAAAAGATTGATCAAGACTCCAAAGACCCCAGCTGTAGCTGGCCGGAAGCCCATGTCCAGCCACTAGAATTTCTAACGTTTTAGCCATGGGTCACACATGTGTTAAATGTTTGCACTGTTCACACATGCTAATAATGAAGGTTGAAGTTTACCGAGCACTGTGCTTCAGGCTAGGTTGAGCTGCCACCATCTGTGTTACTACACAACTCCACACAGCCTCCAGGGCAGTGTGCTCATGAGCCCCACCTACAGATGGCAGCACTGAGCCAGCAAGGCTGGCAAGTGTTGGCTTGGACAAAGGCTCTCTCCCCTCCGCCCCAGTGCCTCCACTCTGACCTTTCCCTGGCTCTGCATTATGATGCCCACTCAAGAAGATCCCAATTTATCAGGGAGAAGAATGGGTAAAATAAAAAAGCACTGTGGGGCCCGCCACTCCTAAGCATCCTGTAGGAATTTTAAAAGCCCAAATACTTATTATTCCTTTGTAGTGTGTAAAATAAATGTTTTTGAAAATGGAAACCCAGCTCTTTGTGGATTTTTATCAACTCTTTACTCAGTCACGCTCCAATGCGGGTCACACTTCAATTATGATGGAAGATATTTTTTATACTTAATTGCAGTAGGGGCTCGCTCCCAAAGCAGTAGTCATGGCTTCATGGGGTCAGTTCTTGGATTGTTTTCAATAAAATGAAGATGGCAATAAAGTGATCCATTCAGTTCCAAATATTGGTCATAAGATAGAGCCACTGATACTTTCATGCTTAGAAACTTTCTTTTCTTTTATTATTCAAGAAAATGTTTTTAATCATGCTAATAAACTTTTTTGGAGGTGAATAAATAAATAAATAAATAAATAAAAAGCCATTGTGCCATGTCTAATGCCTCTGAAATCCCCACTGGGGGTGGGTTGAGTGCCAGCCCCTGAAAAATAAACTTCCCTTCCAGAACCTGGGAATGTTCCCTTATTTGCAAAAGTCTTCGCTGATGTAATTAAGCTAAGGATCTAAGGAGAAAATTATCCTGGATCACCCCGTGAGCCCTAAATCCAATGGCAAGTATCCTGGTGAGAGTCACTGAAGCAGAAGCCACAGAGAGGATGAAGACAGAGGTGGAGGTTGAGGAGGAGCCACAAGCCAAGGAACACTGGAGCCATCCAGAGCTGGGGGGAGCAAGGGTAGCATCTTCCCTGGGGTCTTCAGAGGAGCGTGACGTACCCTAGCTTTTGTCCCAGACTTCTGTCCACCAAATCAGCATGGGGAAAGCATCCGTGGCAACACGGGAGGTGAACATGCCACTTTCTTTGGCTCCTCCAGCAAGACTGCATGGGGCCCCAGGAAAGGGGGTCTAGGTTCCTGTCACAAGGCTGGCGTCTGCCGGCAATGCCTGCAGGAGCAGAGGCCCGAGGAGGCTGGCAGCCCAGGCTCCCAAAATGAGGCTGGCATGGGCTGAGCAGTAGTCAGGGGCAGCTTCCTCAGATGACCCCAGTGAGCCTGCTCCCCTGGGGTCCTGAAGGGCACCCCAGGGGAAAGGGGCTTTGGCTCAGGAGTCAGCACACAGAGAGCAGGGTACCCAGTGCACACCTTGTCCTGCTTTAGGTCTTGATAGATTTACTTCCAACCAAGATCACAGAAGGTCAGAGGCAACTGCATCAAATGCCACATGTTGGGAAAGCTCTTACTGCCGAGGTGAGCGGGGCTTCCTTTACTCCAGTACTGTAGCTCTGGGACCTCCACCCAGAGCCGTGCCTCTTCCCCTGTCCTGTCTATTCTTTATTAAAGTGCTCTGTGGCCTCTTGTTGGAGTGTACACCCTAAAGCAGCCTACATCTGAAGCTTATATTCCTCCTCCTAAACTGGGTGTGGTAGTGCAAACCTATAACCCCAGCACCCTGGGAAGCTGAGGCAGGAGCATCACAAACTCAAACCAGGGCTGGGGAATTAGTTGACTCATGGAGAGCCTGTCTTAAAATGAGAGGCCCCTGGATTCAATGTCCAGGACTGAAAAAGGATAAATCCTCCTGCTAGGATATATTTCTCCTCTGTGCAGAATGGTACCCTCACCCTGAGGACACTGTGTCTGATCCAGAGACCTGTATACCTCATCTCAACAGGGATCCTCTGGCCACATGGTAGACACTCTGTCATAGCTGAATAAGGAGGGCACATTGTAGGAAGGGCCAAGCGGACAGCTCCGCAGCCTCTTGTCCTATTGCATTTTGGGCACCCCTCCCTCACCTTTGCCCCAGTTGTGCCACCTTTGGGCCACGTAACCTTCCTTCAGCAATAACCTGAACACATCTTCGTCCGGGTCTCTGTTCCTGGAGTCACATGCCCCCAACACACTCTCTGTTAACACTGGCCCATCCTGCAATACTCAGCGTCATAGGATCTGAAGTCTTCTCTGACCGGGCTCAGCAGCTTCCCTGGCTCTGAGCTCTCGAGCCACAATGCATTTTCTTGCCATCACTCATAGGTTGTAGTTTCACTAGGGCATGGTTGGTGCTCCCATGTCTCCCCAGCACCGTCATATAGCAGACACATTAATTCATTCCTTAGTTCATTACATAGCTATAAACTGGACAAATGCTGTGCTGGTACAAGAAATACACAAAAAAAGAAAAACAAAGCTATGACCTGTCAAGAATTTAGAGCCAGACAGAAGCACTGCACTTCACTTTTTAGAAATTGCCTGGTTGAAAACCACCTTTCCTTTCTTTGCCTTAGCTTCTCCCTGCCTTTGCCCCTTCAGCATCTTGGCCTGGCTGGACCTTCACTGAAGGGGAAAAGGATGAGCCAGCAAAGTCAAAGCATCAGTAATGCAAACACACAAACCTCAGAGGTGCTAGGGAAATGCTGCACCTTTTGAGAACGTGGCTGCAGGATTATTTTTACATGCAAAAAAAAGCAAATTTGCAAGCCTCTCCTCCAGCCCTCTCCACTCTGGGAAGAATAAGATACCCACCACTAAGCAGCTTCTTGGGATCCAGACACAAGTGCAGGCCACATCACCGGGAGCCACTGGCCACCCTCCCCAGGGTGTGCTGCCTGCCTGAGGGACCACACTCCTGTGTAGCATCAGGAGCCCACGCACAGCTTAGTCATGACCGGTTTCCTCTCAGAACTCACAACACTTGTTGTCATCATTTGGCAAACATTCTCTGAGGGCCTCTTCGAAGCCCAGCACCGTGCTAGGCCTGGAAACCTGGGACAGAGAATAAAACAGTGCTTTGGGGTTAAAGAGCACAATGCCAGTGCAGCAGCTAAGGCACTTGGTCCTCATCGAAATCCTCTAGGTTCCTAAAAGGCTTTATAGGTGACAAAGAGCTTTCCCTCCTGGCTGTGTCACAACAGCCTGGGCTGCAGAAAGGACACGTCCCCTAGGGGACAGAGTAACTGTTCATGTTGCCTTGAATGTCTCACAACTGGAAGTGGTGGGGATCACAACATTCTGCACTCCCATCCCCAGCTGCAGGAGCAGTACCGACTGACTACACGTCCACCGGGATCCTACCAGCTAATGGCCAGTGCTAAGCCAGAGAATTGCTAGCTTGGGCTCCTCCCTGAAAGACATGGAGCTCCTTTAATGGGCGACTTGGGCTCCAAGCCTCCCTGTCAGCCTAGGGGATCCTTCCTATCCAGCTGCTCTTCCTCCCTCCTCTCCATCGCAGGCTTCAGACCTGCAGCATGGGCCACAGAGTCTCTTTGCCTTTTGCTATTCTTTCCTTCTCAGGTGCTTCCCCCATGAGCCTCTGGCACAGCAATGCAGACTTGGGGTCTGCTTTTCAGAGGAACTGTGCTAAGTGTATCTAATATCTACTCCAGCTCTTGGTGCACCAAGACAGAGATTCGGTTTGGAAATGCATTTGGAAGCTATTGGGATAAACTCAGTTTCACAGGCCTTAGATTTGATTCCATCTTAAGACTCCATCGGAATACAAAAGTTCCCCAGAAGGGCTGATGTAACTGCAGAAATTATTCAGTGCCCTCAGTCGGAGGCGGTAGTGTGGCCATGCTGGCTTTCCACAGGCCAGTTTGAGAAATATTGCCAGGCCCCACTGGCCCACAGACCCATACCCAATCCTCTCCTTGGTGTTGTTAAAATTTAGCCACAGAAAGAGTGGCTTGATGTTCTCTCCCCCCACTGTGCTCATATGGATGTATGACACAGCTGCTGAAAAGCAGGTCAAAGAGTCCCAGAGACAAGGCGACCTCCTTGAAGAACACAAAGTTAATCATCTGCTATATCAAAATCCTCTTCCTATGTCTAGAAAATGAAATGTCTGCAATACTTAAAATAATGTCATTTACAAAAGACAGGAAGACTAAATAAGCCCACACCCTGCCCTTTTGAAATTATTTTATGGAGCTGGCGAGATACCTCAGTGGTCAAAAGTGCCTGCTTAGGCAAGCTTAGCCAAGCACAGGGACCACAGTTTGATCCCCACAGCCACATGCTACCTCAGCCCCGCCACCAGGGCAGGCAGAGCTGGCCACAAAAAAAATGCTAAATTATTTTATATTTTGAGACTGTGTCTCTCTAAGTTGCTTAATAGCTCAGGCTGGGGTCAAACTTTTGATCCTCTTGCCTCAGTCTCCCAGAGTGTTAGTATCACAGGTGTGTGCCATGATACCCAGTTCTGCCTTTGTGGAGGACCACCTGGGTGATTCTCCCTGAAAGAAGAGCAGTGGTCTCCACTTTGGCTGTGCCTGACCCTATTTCCATGTATTGCTAGGTACAGAGCTGGCTAGGACTTTGCCTTATCCTTTCAATTGGCTTTAGGCAGTGCATACTGGTCTAGCTGAGGTGCTGGTGGTAGTCTTTGAAGATGGAACTGGTGCTTCTCTGATAACCCACACCTGATGCTCTTTATTATGAGACAGGTGGAGACAGGATGAAGAGCCAATGCTCTGTGCTGCTAGCTGGGATTCAACCTTGAGATAGAGGCTATGACTTCCTGGGGCTTGAAGGATTACACATCAGAGCTGAAGCACAGGACCCCAAACCATTAGATACTATCTCAATAGTACATTGTAAATTGCTTTTTCTGCATGTCCTTCTCTCTGCATATGGCAGAGGTAAATGCAGGACTCCTACCTAGCTCATAGTACTCGCCTACTTCCTGCAACTCGCAATCATTCACCCTCAAGCTACTCCTCCTTCATGACTGAATAGAACCTGGGTTCAGTCCTGGGTCAAGGCCTTTGCTCTGGATAGCCATCAGCATGGCTGGACTTAGGACCCCTTGAGTCCCCATAACTATAAATATGTCTTCATGTCTTTATTCTCGCCATGGGTTGCACTGGAAGTGGTAGACTGGAATTAACATGATGGAATTCCAATAACTTATCCATGGGATTATAAATACAAACTTCCTGGACCAACACAAGGACCAGAAAGGGCTCCCTACATGCATAAGTTTTAAACACAAGAGATAAACTCTGAACTAGCTACAAATTTTAATACTGGGCCAATCATTACAGATGCTACTCAGTGAATTCATATTCAAAACACTTTCATGAAATGTCAACAAGGAGTGGCTAGACTTCAACTCCTGGTCTTGATTCCACAGTGGAAACCTCATTTTGTCCTCCAAGCAGCTCTGTAAGATAGCTATGACTATCCCTATTTTATAGAGGAAGAAACATACCCACAGGGGCAGAGTGATTTTCTCAGTAGCAACCGGCCTGCAGGGGATGAAGCCACGATTCCCTCCCGATCCTTTGCTCCTGACCTCTCCACTTGGTATCCCGCATGCTATGCATCTATAGAACAACTTCTCTGGCAGACAGGCACTTGGGCATTATGTCGTTGATTGCAGTCTCAGAGAGTCTAAATCATACCAGCACTACACAACTCAAGACAACCTTGTCTAATACCAGAGGAAACTGGCAATGGGAGTCTCTTTCCAGAAAGTTATACCAGGCTGAAGCCCTCACTCAGGGACGGCTGAGCAGTGGAGAGTGGATGTTTAAATTCTATGCAGGTGCAATATTCTGAGCCCCCAAGGGGTGATGCCCACTCAACTACTGAACATGCCCCAGAGGTTCATTTTTTCTTCCATGAAGAACTGTGAGTGCTTATTAACAACAGAATCCTGAGGTTCGTTTTGGTTCAATGGTATATGCATGACATATTTTGATTTTTTTTAATGTATTTGGTTGTTGCAGAGTCTCACTATGCAGCTCAGACTCATGGTGGTCCTCCTGCTTTCAGCCTCCCCAGTGCTGGGATTATAGGCATGCTTCTCTATGCCCAGACTCTGGCCAGCTCAGCCTGCCCTTGGGGCAGGGCCGGTATACCATGTAGTACTGAAGATCAAACCCTGGTCCCTGCACCTGCCTAAGCTTTCTTAAGCAGATGCTTTAGTCTGCTGAGCTATTTCATCAGCCCTATTTTGATTATTTTCCCTCTTTACCCCTTCTCTTTTTCCTCCCTCTCTTCTAAGCCTTTTTTCTACCTCTAAAAGTCTACCTTGTAGTTTCCTGTCCTATCTTCTTGTTTTATTCATCTGATACAGTTTCAGATCAGGGAGACATGCAATATTTAATGATCTCCAGTTCCATTCATGTTCTTGCAAATTATAACCAATTATGGCTGAATAATATATAGTACACTTCCTTGCTCTACGGTCAGCAGGCTTTCAGCCTATTGCCACAGCTTAGCTATCATGAATAACACAGCTGTAAATTCAGGTGTGCATGTATCACTACACTGTGCTGTCTGCAGTTCTCCTGAGACTATACCAAGGAGTGGTACTGACAGATCAAATAGCACTTCTCTTTTTAGTTTTTGGAAGAATCTCCACACTGATTTCCATAGGGGCTGCAGTAAGTCACACTCCACCAGTGATGTGGAGAGGTCCCTGTCCCCTCTGCACTCTCACCAGCATGCACTGTCTTCTGTAATCACAAGGACAACCACCCTAACTGGAGGGCAAGGTCCAAAAGTCATTCTCATTTCCATTTCCACGATGGCTGTAGATATCAGTATCTGGGATTTGAGTATTTATAGCATAAGTGCTATATATATGTGTGTTTTATTAATAGCCACCCTCTTTTGACAACTGAAGTCTAGAAATGCCAGGTGGTTGGATCCAAGTGAATGAACTGTCACAGGACCCTCATTTTGCCCTAGAAAATTTAGTGACTTTTTCAAAATCAGGCTGCAGTTGCCTTTTATCTAAAGGTGTCAGAGCATTTTCTAAACTCAGAGGCCACTGGCTTACTTAACCCAGTAGGTAATGCTAAAGACCTTGAAAGGTCTCTGGTGAAAAGCAGGGCACCAGGGGTGGCACAGCCAGCCACCATTCACCCTTCCCCAGGAGCCAACCTTCACTCTGAATTTGGTCCCAAGCAGTTCGGGATGTCTTCTGGGGCTGAATCTCAGAGCCTCTGGGAGGGTCTGAAGCAACACTTGACCTTGCAGGCAAAACAGCCCTGAAGGTGCACTTTGCATTGTGCATTGGCCCTGGGGAAGTGGCCATAGCCACCTCCTGCAGGCAGGTTCTTTGTCTCTCACCCCAATGCACAGAGTTTTTCCTTCCTGCACAGGAGACTACATGGCCCAGCACTTTGGGGAGCTCTTGCTCGTTGAAACGCCAAGTCACCTGGAGTCCCAGACCCAGGAGTTTCTGCTTTGGCTGAAACACTTTCAGCATCTGATATTTATGCATTTACTTGTGTGTTTATTTACTTATCCTGGCATCAGCCAGTCGGGAGGAGTTCTAACTTTATCCCCTTCTTAGTTTTCATTTTGTTTGTCTTCTTTTCTGTGTGCCCTCAACTCCAGACAAGGGGGAAGAAGAAAAAACAGGGCACAGGAATTTTTTGTAATGGGTTGTCGCTCTTCTCACGTTATCTGTGAGGCAGAGCCAAAATCTCTTCTATCATCTGTTACCATGGATTAGGGGTGGGGGTGTGAGCCTGCCCTTGACTGAGCCCCCAAGTCTCCCCAACTGTAGTAGCACCTGCATCTAGGAGCTTCTGATCTGTGGCCAGCCCAGCCTCTGTCTCTGGGAACCTCAGTGGTCCCTAAGACTTTCCAGAGCTTAGGTTCACCTAACCTTGGGCATTGATTCCATGTTCCTGTTTTATGTTTTGTTTTTGTTTTCTAACATTTTCATCAGTAGAGACTGCACATTTTACTTTTCCCTCAGAATGAACGAGGAATATTAGAGTTTGCCAGAAAGTAAGAAGGTGCTCAGAAATGATGGGAAAATGCCAAATGCCCAACAGCAGTAACAGAGCTAACAGAAGGGGTTCTGACCAGCAAAACAGAGGGCAATATGAGTATCAAGATAATGGTAAGAATGGATTATAGCACATTACGTAAGTAATCTGGAAACCTATACCGATCCTAAAAAGAGAGTAGAGTCTGGGAAAGAAAAAAAAAATCTGTTTTCTTATTCTGCATGGAGACAATAACAGAAAAATGTTAAACTACCTTTCACCATCCCTAGAACGATCGTGAATTAGCTAGGAATCACCCATGGAGGCTCTGTGCAGCCTCACCATTGACAAGGAAGAAAGACCCTGTCCCTGCTCCTCACCTTCCCGTGTGGCCGGCCAGTGGCCTGACAGTTGGCAAGGGTGCCTGGGAGGTTTCGTAACCCACATCCTGCTCCCCTAACTGCCTTTGTCTTTGCAACCCAAGATCTCCTTTCTCACAACAGCTGTGCATGCAGCAAGGAATCTCGTGGGAACTAACAGGGGCCCCAGGTCCTGCCCCATAGTAAACACTCCTCCTCCACCTCCCAGAAGGAAGCCCAGAAGGAAAGAATCAGATACCTGTGAATGGTCTCCTGCAAGCCTCTCCAACCAGAGGGGCTCAGGCTGGGCCACATCCACATGGATGACACAGACAAAGGAACTACAGAATAATGTACAGGACTACAGGATAAACCCTGAGAGGACTTCAATGACCACATAGGAAATATAAAGTTCTTGTGTTGGTATATAAGTCTTGATCTACCTAGGTCTTAACCATCCAGCAGAAAAGTATAAAAATGAAATATACATCGTGAGCCCATAATATTAAGCTGAGCTGTAAATGGATATGGTCGACAATTTCTTTGAATAACTCACTATGGTTGTAGAATGCTGGACTGTGTTGGATTGTGGTGTCGAGTTCAAGCACCTAAGTTAGTTGAATGTCAATGGAGTGCCCACTTTTGACAGGTGTAGACAAAGGAAGGGGTGTAGAAAGAAAAA
>PVKA01029910.1:0-27833 GCA_004027165.1 Ctenomys sociabilis
TATGTGCAATTTAGTTTTTCAGATTACCAGATATAAATGTGTAAGTTTTGTTTAAAGAAAACAATAAGAAGTTATAAGAAATTCAAGAGAGGAAAAAAAATCAGTAGAAAAAAAATTATAAGCATTAACTGCTTCTTTCTTTTTTTATATTCATATAATTAGAATTCTCAAAGTAGAAAGGAGTAGGCAATAAATATTTAAAGATTTAAAATTTCTGAATTTTTATAATACCACATTTCCAAGAAAAATGAACCTTTTGCACAAGAAATTTAAATAAAATCATACAAAGATACACAAAAATGAAATTGTTGAAAACTTATTGTAAAGAAAAAAATGATTAAAGCATATACATAAAAAATATTAGCTATGGAAGAACAAAATTAAATAACATCTTATTCCACATTATTATTATTATTTTTTAAGAAACTAGACTAATTAAAGGACTGAAAGAAAAAGAAAGATCTATCCTCTTTGAATTTTATACTTAGCAAACATACCTTTGAAAACTAAAAGTAAAATATTTTCTAGTTATCCAAACTTGAAATATTTTAATACCTCTAGATCTAGCATATAGGAAATAACAACATAATTCAAAAGGCAAGAGAAGTAGCAGTATGCTCCTGGATGAACAATAAAGAGCTCTCAAAGTGATAATTATGCAAAACTATATAAAATATATTAGATGAACCCTTACTTAAAAGGTCATTGAAGTTTTTTATGAAACAGTACCAATCTTATGTCAGGTTGTACACGTATTTTTTTCCATATATATGTGTGTGTATGAATGTATAAAGGACAGGGAAGAAATAATATAAAATCAACAGAAAATGGAAATACACTTTTTAAAGTTTCTAATACTGGAGAAGATATCATGCGATGTCTTTTAGTTCAAGGAATTTGGCATTAACATATTATCTAGTTTATAGTCAACATTCAAAATTTTCTTATTTCCCATTAATTATTTTATTTTTTAATATACTGGATTAAAGAACTTGTGCAGAACCATACAACGTACTTGGCTTTGCTTCTTTAATATTGTTCATTGAAGACATATACCTTAGCTCCATTTTGGTTTTCATTATATTTGGAGTTTGAAAGAATGCACTGCATAATGTCATTTTTTTTTTTTTTATTTCTTGCCCATAACTCAAATTAGCAAGAAGAGCCTTTCTTATAGGAATAAAATCATTTTAGATATGTCCCATCTGTAGGTATGTGGTAGGAATTTGCCTAGTTTTCTTAATTTTGATTGCTTGGTTAAGGTGACATTTTCATACTTATTAAACTTGGCAGTGACATTTTTGACTTATTTTACTTTAAATTCCTTTGAATGCTAGTATCTAATATAAATTTTATTATTATTTTTAATGTATTTCTTTTGCCTGTTTAGTTGAAGTTTATTTTACTGATTTTATGAGCTGTAAATACTTGTTTATGTAAGGTTCAAAAGCAGTTGGTATAATATTTTGTTAAATGACTAAAAACAGGAGATATTCTTTATATCATAGGAAATATTCTACATAAAACAGTTGTAATATTTTTATTTAATAATATTCACTGTTTAAAATTCTCTTTTCTATGTACTAATAAAAATAAATTAAAAATTTCTCTTTTTACCCGTAGGGTAGTTTTCATCCTTTGGAAACCTCATCAGCTTCCTTGTCTTCTTCTCTAATAAGGGCTCTTAGTTCCACATTATTCTTTATGTGTGATTACTGTTTAATATATATACATTTTTTACTCACATGGGATTGTAAACTCTTTGAGGGGTATATCTCAGGGAGCTTTTTAATTTCTGACAATATGTAAGAGTCTAGACACATAGGAAGTAATCAGTTCATTATGTGGGTTACATTCAAGAAAATCTTTAAAGGATTTACTTAGTGAAGAAACCTCTTAATTCTACTTAATAGACACATAGTATTCCTGCTGAGGAATTTTATCTAAAAATATAACTTTATATAAATGTGCTAGTTTTGTGTAGTGAAACTTGATGATATTCAGATTTTAGGAATAATCCATACATAAAACCTCTAACTATTGCTAAAATGTGTGAGTTCCCTGCATTTGGTGGCCTACTTGATGACCATAAATCTGTTTTCTCTACTATCATTCTAAAAATGGAATTTAACTTATCTTTTATCAACATAGCTTTTATATTTTAGCTTTGATTTTGTTGCATAAATGGTACTGCATTTTTAATAAACAGTTAAATATATTGTAAACATCAGTAATGCTAATATAAATATTACCAAGAAGATTATAAACTAGGATGACTGGCATATAAATAATATTGATGGCAATATAAACAGTGTGATACAATTCAAATAATGCTTATGCTAAAATCAACACTTTGGAACACTTTAGGTTTTGACCAATAGTAGAATTTCTAAAGTAGTTTATAAGACTTGGCCAAGTTTAATATTTGTATAAATAATTAATCAAACTGGAAGTTTTATCATCACTGAAGTGTTTATCTAAAGTTTATTTAAGAAGTGATGTGAGTTTTAAATGCATAATTTTAGATTTTAATCCTTTGTCTTGGTGTATAATTGAAAAACAAAACATTATTAGAAAGTGAAAATAAAATCTTGGTTGTTTACTTGATTAGAAAGATTTTTTTAAAAAATAGATGTGTTTCATTTAATCCAGTTTAAAAATACTTTTGCAGAATTTGAGAATTATTCTTAGTGGTCAGTAGAAAGAATAACGGAAGTATATTAATTACATAATTAGATACTGTATACTTTAAATCTACATTTTTATATTTTTGAGTACAATGCCTCAAAGTATAGTTGGGTAAAACACAGTTTCAAGATTTTTTTCCAAAGTTTTGAATACTCTCACTGTTCTTAAACAGTCTTGACAAAAGTCCTTGTAATTTCTTTAGCTGAATGACTATAGCACAAAGTATGTTTTTTTTTGTGTGTGGTGTCTGGGAATTGGACTTAAGACCTTGCACTTGCCAGCATGAGCTGTGATGCTGAGCTATATTACTGTGCCAGAGTAGTGTATTTGTTATTGGAATTCTCTGTGGAGAAGAAACACTCTTCATAAAGCAACCTTCTAAAAGTCAGTGTAGGGCCTGGGGAGATAGCTCAGTAGAATAAGTGCTTGCCTGGCAAGCACAGGGTCCTGAGTTCAATCCCTAGTACTGTCAAAAAAAAAAGTTAGTGTAATTACAATTTGTATTGGATAAATTCTGAGACTAATTAGAACATTACCCAATATGGGCCTGAAAAGAAAATTTGTGTTTTATTTTTCCTTATGTGGCACCTGATACACAAAAAAAAGATGAGTTATCCACTTACCAGTTAAATACTGCTCACAATTGAAGATTAAACAGAACCAGTTCCTCTAGAGTTAAATAGTTGGTTATTTTTTATTGTCTCTGACATTCTATGAATATGTTTTGTTAGTTCACAGTGAATACATTGGATGATGCCAAGAGTTCTGGCAGTAATCAAGACTGTTTTGTGAAAACTTATGAAATACCTGCTGTTCACATTGATGAAGAGTGTGTCTCAGTCACTCAGCAAGCTGACACATGTCCTTTGCAAACAAATGAAGAAAACCTTCCAGCAGAGGAAGAAAGGATAGAAAGTGACATGGACCCATCAGATATTTCAAATGTGAGTGCTGCTCACTTGGTAAGAACAACTTATCAGAATTCTGTGTAAATATATTAAAAAAGAGATAAACCTTAATAATAATAGTTTGTACAATTTGATATGTATTTAACAAAAATTTTATGTTATTTAATATAAGATTTATATAGTGGTCTTTTGATATAGCTAAGATTATTTTTTAGAGGTAGAAACAGAAGGAGAATAAAAGTACTGTTCAAAATTATTGTTTTTATGTCATTTGATCAAATACACTTTTTTCAAATACACTTTTTTGAGAAACTAAATTTAGGATCCATGAGCCACTTCTTGGGTTCAGTGCTAAGCACTGCAGCAACACAGTGAAAATTAAAAGGAACCTAACTATAATGATTAAAGTCCTTATTTCAGTGTCTGACATTCTGATTTGTTAGATTTAGTTTTCAAAATTGTTTTAACAGAGTACTTTAGATAGCTGCTCTTACTTAGAGTTGGTTTTTGAGATGAAATTCTATTTACTGCCCTATTCCAGAATCTCTTCTACCAAAAAATAAAAAATAAATCCACTCCACAGACAAGGGGCTGGGGAGATGGCTTAGTAGAATAAGCGCTTGCCTGGCAAGCCTGAGGGCCTGAGTTCAGTCCCGGTTCTGCCAAAAAATAAAAAAATAAAAAATAAACCCAGAAGCTCTAAAACTATATCAATTTTGTATAGGTAGATGTATTTGAATGATTATTTACTTTTGTCTACTGTTCCTAGTTCATGTTTGTATTAAGACATTTGATGTGGTTATAAGCCAGAATAGATTAGAGAAGTTTCAGAATATTATATAAATGAAATTGTATTAGTTTTGCTTGTCTCTTTTCACTCACCATAATTATTTTGAGGTTTATCCTTGTAGCTGAGTATTAATAGTTTATTGTTTTCATCATCTTTAATAATAGTCTGTCTTAGCAATATTTTTGTATAAAACTTTTTTATTGAGTTATAATTTACATATCATACAATTCATCCATTAAGCTGTCATTGTTTTTCAGTATATTCAGAGTTGTATATCCATCACCACAGTCAGGTTTAGATACTTTCACTGAAAGAAACCAAGTATCCATTAAGAGTCATTCTCTTCCACTACTACCTCTACCCTCCCAGTTCTAGACAGCCACTCTGCCATCTGTCTGTATAGTTTTGCCTCTTTTGGACATTTCATAAGAATGTAATCCAATATTTAGCTCTTTGTGATTGGTGTCTGTCACTTGGCATAATGTCTTAAAGGTTCACCCATGCTTTAGCTTGTCTACATACTTACTTCCATTTTATGACTAGCTTATATTCTAGTGTATGGATATATGCTACATTTTATTTATGTGTTCCTCAACTGCACATTTAGGTTGTTTCTACTGCTTGGTTATTAGCTGTTACAAATAATGCTGCTTTAAATATTTGGGATTTTTGGTCCTTTTTTGTTTTGCTTTTTGAAACAAACTGGCTATGTAGTCCTGGCAGGCCTTAAACTCACTGTGTAGTTTAGGCAGACCTGCCTTTGTCTTCTGAGTTGTGGGATTGCAGGTGTGTGCTACCACACCTGGCCCTACTTTAACTCTTAACTTTTAAGCATATTATTTATATTATATCTGCATATTTTTAAGTTAGGTATATACCTAACTTTATATATATATATATATATATGAGATCAAAATGCATTTTCACCATTACAGCATACATTCTGTTTTCCCAGTATAGTATACTAATTTTATTTATACTTAGTGATCATGTTTGGTTTGTAACTTGAATTTTGACCTTCAAATGAAATTCAGACCTTTTCATTAATAATTTATTTATGTAACTTTACAGTTTCTCACACAGCAGTCTGGTAAAGAAGGTAAGTCATGGATTGTTGTTGCATTTTATGGAGTAACAAATAGGTTCTTGGTTTTAAGACACTTCTAGGGCACACAACTGGTAAGTGGTTGCACCTGTGTTGGACTGAGGTTTTATGATTTTAGGTCAATTAACAGTTCTCCATAAGAAATATAATGATTGTGTACATATACTACAATACTAATAGATTTAGTGTACTGTGATGCTAACAAACAATATAAATTGGGAAAACATTTGATATTTTATATATAGTGTTATATTTATGATTAGAATATAAAGAAATGCTTACTTCATGATTACAGTGATGATTCTTTTTTTTGTTTGTTCTTATCTTTATAGTCCATGGCAGAAGTCCTTGCTAAAAAAGAAGAGCTAGCAGATCGTCTTGAAAAGGCCAATGAAGAGGCCATTGCTAGTGCTATTGCTGAAGAAGAACAGTTAACTAGAGAAATAGAAGCTGAAGAAAACAATGACATTAATATTGAAACTGATAACGACAGTGATTTTTCTGTGAGCTTTTAGAATTTTAATATAATTCTTTAATTATGTACAGAAATAAAATGCTTAGGACAAGAAAGACTTAGAGTTCATCTAGTCTCACTTAGTATTATTTGTTTAAAAATCTTTTTGGTAGTATAAATTATACTTATCACAGGGATTTTGATACACAATGAATAATAACAAGTTTAAAAAATACTAGATAATTTTATACATAATACAGTTAATGAATTGGAAGTTATTATTCTTATTTTACAAATCAAGAAGTTGATTCTCAAAGTTAAAACTCTATTATGCAGATTGTCATTTTAGAGTGCTAGTAAGACTCTAAAGTATGTTACTTTTTATTTATAAACAAGAGAAAATGATACACTGCTTTGAGATGATACACCCTCATCATATACGTGAAGGGGATTTGTTAAAAAGTAAAAGTAACCACAATTTCTGTGTTTCAAATAAAATTCTTTTATTATTGTATAGCCAGTAATTAATCTAGAGATCTGCTTTTGCATACATGTTTATATATGTTAGTGGTTACATAGTGTAAATTTACTTCATTTATATCTTTTAGTGACTAGCAGGCACTTCAAATCTATGAGCTATGGTCTTTTAACTTGGTAATTATATGGTTACATAAGATTTGTAGGTATTAAACTGATTTTTGTGGTATTAAACTGATTGTTAAGTGAATATATTAAAATATGTAGACCAAATATAATAATTTCTCTTGTTATATTTTAGGCCAGTATGGGTAGTGGGAGTGTATCTTTCTGTGGCATGTCTATGGACTGGAATGATGTTCTTGCAGATTATGAAGGTATTATTTGTATGTGTGCATGTGTGTCTGTGTGTGTGTGTGTGTGCATTGTGTTGTGTTGGTACAGTGAGATATACCAGATTATCTTTTAAGCAGTTTATATGTAAAATAATTTAAGATAGGAATGTTGTAGACTTTTTTTTTTTAGGTGTTTGGTACAGTGTATCACTGCACAGCTCAGACTCATAGTGATTCTCCTGTTTTCAGCTTCCCCAGCACTGGGATTACAGGCATGCACTAACACGCCCAGTCTCGGTGGCCAGCTCAGTGTACTCAAGAAAGACTTAAGAGTTCATCTAGTCTCACTTAGTATTATTATGACACACCAGCATAGCATGTGGTGCTGGGGATCAAACCTTAGTCCCTGCACTTGCTTAAGCAGGCTCTTAGTTTGCTGAGCTATCTCATGGGCCCTAATATTGTAGACTTTTAAAGTCTGTTCTCAAATGTTAGTTTTATAGAACTGTGTGGTTAAACAATAACTATTTTATTTGTTTATTTGTTTGGTTTGGTTTGATTTTTCTGAACAGCTCGTGAATCTTGGCGCCAAAATACGTCCTGGGGGGACATTGTAGAAGAGGAACCTGCTAGACCTCCAGGGCATGCAATTCACATGCATGAAAAGCTTTCCTCACCATCTCGTAAAAGGTCTGGTGTTTGAGAATTAATTTGAAATGTTTTACAGGAGAGAAAACAGCCGTCTGACCATTACATAGACTTACAACATAATCTTTTTTGGCACATGACTTCAGGACAGTTTGAGATCCTCTAAAAAGTGACAGTGCTTTTCTAAAATGCTAGGGCAAACTGAGTTTTGTGTACTTTTAAGACCTTTGAAGTCACTATTTTTAGCCTTATCATGTAAACATTTGTCTCTTATTCATTTGTTTTTTATTAATAGAACAATTGCAGAATCTAAGAAGAAACATGAAGAAAAACAAATGAAAGCACAACAGTTAAGGGAAAAGCTACGTGAGGAGAAGACTTTAAAGCTGCAGAAACTTCTGGAAAGGGTGAGTTTTATTTTTTATGGAATTATGTTAGTCTTAAATTAGTAGATCTGCTTTCAAGTAGACCTTTATCCTCTTGTCATAGTGAAGCCAAAAGAAGCATAAAATAATGGCATTTGCTAGGAAATAAAGACATTTCTGTGTATTAAATTCAAGGTTAACTGTATTCAAAAGTGTCTTTGCTAAGATGGCTAGTAAATTGATACTTCACCAGGTTGGCTTGGAGTTTTGAAGCAGTACTTTGTCTTTTGTCACTTTTTTTCGTTGGTATTGGGGATTGAACTCAAGACCTTCCACTTTCTTTTGTCACTTTTATTGGAAAATTTCCTTTGTAGGGCTTGCCCAGACTATGGAATGACCTTTTAGGACAGTTTTATGGTGGCAATTGTTAGAATTCTTCTATGTGTCTTGCTTGGTTATTATGGCTAGTGTGCATGTGGGTTTATGAATAACCTCCTTAGCTAAAACAGTGTAAGTTATCACCCAGGCTTCAGTGTTGTAAGTGTGCATATTCATTGCTGGCCTGATAGCCATTTAAATGAATCTCGGGGAAGGCATCAAATCCAAGAGTTATGAATTGCTTTGAATGATAGGGTATGAAAAATAAAAAACAGAAAAACCCTAGATAATCTGAATAGAAACCAGAGAACAGTCAAAATTAGAAATAAAAGTACAATCATTACAATGGATGAGACAGATAAAACAAATCCCAAGGGACTGTTATGAACAACTATGTGCCATCTTCAGACTATGAGAATGAGTTTGTTTTCTTTGCACATTATGCTGCGTCTAGTGACCTAAACAGACTGAGACACCAGGTATGACAAATGTGCAGCATCATAATCTATTGGAAAAATTTAATCTAATATTTAGTAAAGGGCAGAATGCCCACTCTACCACGTTTTCCAACACAGTGCTAGAAGTATGAGGAAAAGCAGCCATAAAGGTAAAATAACAAGTACATTTAATCCAGAGTAAAATTATCATATTTGAAAATAATGTGATGGTATTCATAGAAAACTTAATAGCTGCATAAAAACTGATAAATAATATACAAATTTATTAAAGTTTCAAGATGTTTAATCAATATATAAAAATTATTGGGATTTCTGTATACTTGCATGAACTGTCTGAAAGATTAATGACAACCTTGCTTATATTAGCAATAGAAAAAATAAAATACTTGGGACTCAACTTATAAAAGTTAAAGGCTTGTTCACAATAAAATGATAAGATATTGATAAAAAATACAAAAGATGTAAGTGGCTGCAAAGTCATTTCTTGTTCATGGATTGGAAAAATTAGTATTGTTACAATATGTACACTACCTTAAATACTTTATAGATTCAGTACACCTATTAAAATCCCAGTGTTTCTTATACTTTTTTTGTTTTTTACAAATGGAGGAATAAATAGAAAAAATAAATCATGAAATTCAAATTGAACTGTAAAACACCCCAGAAATAACCAGCCTAAAATCATCTAGGTTCTAAAAGGATATAATAAACAAAGCAGAAGTCAATGGCAGTTATGATTATCTGATCTTTGACAAGGTTGCCAAGAATACACAATGGGGAAAACATAGTATTTCCAGTAAATTATGTTAGGAAACCAGATATCCACATTCAAAAAAAATGAAATTATCCCATTTGATCCATCTACTACCCTGCTGGGTATCTTCTCAGAAGAATTAAAAACATCATACCATAGTGATATATATGCACCCATGCTTATAGCAGCACAATTTGTAATATCTAAATCTTGGAAACAACCCAAATGTTAATCAACCAAGGAACAGATAAAGAAAATGTGGTCTTTTTATACAGTGGAGTACTGTTCACCCAAAAAAGAAGGGTCAGCAATATAGCTCAGTGGACTAAGCACCTGTTTAGGCAAGTAAAGGGACCATGGTTTGATCCCCTGCACCACATGCCATGCTGGCCCTGACTCAGGGCATGCTGAACAGCCACCGAGTTGGCATGGTAACACACACCTATAATCCCAGCAGTGGGAGGTTGAAAACAGGAGGATGACTACAAGTTCGAGCTGTGTGGTGAGATCCTGTAATAACCAAATACATAAAAAAAGAAGGGTAAGCTGGAGACTTTTATAGGTAAATAGATGCAACTTGAGATCATACTCAAAAGTGAAATAAAACAGACACACATGTGTAAACATTGTATTGTCTCCCTAATGTAAGAAGCTGATAGAGTAAATAATATCCAAAATATACAATAAATATTGTAAAATGGGAAGAAACTTCAAAAGGAAAGAGAAACTGGGATAGGAGAATGGAGAAAAGAAAAGGAAAAGCAATATGTATATATATTGTGCTGGGGACTGAATCCTAGTTCATGCACTTGCCTAAGCAGTCACTTTGTCTACTGGGCTATCGCATGGGTCCTAACATGGTAGACTTTTAAAGTCTATTCTCAAATGTTGGTTTAATAGAACTGTGTGGTTAAACAATAATTATTTTATTTGTTTGGTTTGATTTTTCTGAACAGCTCATGAATCCTGATGACAAAATACATCCTGGGGGAACATTGTATATATCATATGTATACACACACATGTACATACATACATACATGTATCATATATATGTCAACTATATATTATATATATATACACATGTACATATGTATATGACAGTTAAAGTAGTTATACTACTAATTTCTCTTACTTCATTAAAAATATTAGCACACAAACCTGTGTTAATATTGTTTTGACAATTAAGTAATTATTTTTTGCATGCCGAGTAACTATTTTTTTAATTTATTGTTTATTTTTTACATTTATTCTATTTTATTAAAGAACAAATAGCAATGAGACAGTTTCAAATCAAATAAGTAGGACAGATTCAACAATTAATTCATTGCACATTGTTTTCTTTTTTTTTTTTTCCTTAGGTGTAGCACAAGATTTTAATACTGAACACTTTTTTTTTCTTTTGTGCAGAACCGGGGATTGAACTCAGTCCCTTGCACTAGCCAGGCAAGCACTTATTCTACTGAGTTATCTCCCTGGCCCCTGAATATGGTTAACTCTTACTCTGCCATATTTAAATCATAGATTTTTTTTATTTTTGGCTTTTTGAGACACAGTTTGTTGTACAGTTCCGGCTGGCCTCAAACTCACAACACTCCTCCTGTATCAGCCTCCCAAGTGCTAATTTTATAGGCATGCATTGCACATTATTTTTGTAGTGGCTTTCTGTTGTACAAGGTATATGTGTGATACTCTATCTACAAACATTATTAGAGCAGATGCCTCTATTCAATTAAGAGAATGTAACTGTATACCTATCTTTTTTCCTCAAAGCTGAATTATAGCACAGTTTCAATAACTAATAACTTTTGTGTTGTTATCTTCCTAGGGGTTATCCATAGTACAAGGAGCAGACAAGATATCCTGTCCAAACACTATTAGTGCAAATCTTTCTTCTCATTGAATTACGAAAAAGTACTGTATATTTATCCTAACTGTACTGTTTATACAAACACAAAATGGTTCTTCCTTTATATCCCCCCTTTTTTGTTGTTTGTTGGCTGATCTTGCAGCCCTGCCATTTCTCCAATTTTTGATCTGCAAACTTAGGTTGTTTACCATCCAGAAGAGAAGCTGATTAGTACTCTGCAGCAAATGCAGTTCAGTTTGCCCTAACTATCTGACTAAATTCTTTTTAGTTGTTGTTATACATTTCTATTTGTATTTCTTCTTTTTATTTCATATACTTGGGAGACTATATGATATTTGCACGTGTGTCTGGTTTATTTCACTTATGAGTATGTGTTCAAGTGGCATCCACTTTAATATAAATGCTTCAAGTTTATCATTCTTTCTAGCCAAGTAATATTCCATTTTATAGAAATAACACATTTTTTTCAACTATTCTTCATGGGACGGGCATCTTGATTGTTTCCAAGATTTGGCTATCACAAATTGTGCTGCTATAAACATAGGTACACTTATATCACTATGACATGATGTTTTCAGTTCCTCCTGAAAAATTCCCTGTAGGGGGATAGCTGACTTCAATGGGATTTCCAATCCTACTTTTGTGAGGAGTCTCCACACTGATCTCCACAATAATTGTACCAGTCAACATTCCCACCAGCAGTGGAGAAGTGTTCCTTTTTCCCCACAAGCTCTCCAACATTTGTTGTTGGTTAATTTATTAATGATAGCCATTCTTTCTGGAGTGAGATGGTATCTCAGTGTTGCTTTAATTTGCATTTCATGGAAGGCTAGTGATGTGGAGCTTTTTTTCATGTATTTATTCACTTCTTTAATTTCATCCTCTGAGGAGTGTGTATTTATCTCAGATGCCCATTTCTGGATTGGGTCTTTAAATTTGAGGGTCCTACTGTATCTTAGTTCTTTATAAATTCTAGAGAGCAGACCTTTGTCTGAGTGTTTATTAATTAAGATTTTTTCAAAATTTGTGGGTTGTCTTTTCTCTTTGTTGACAATTTCTTTTGACATGCAGAAACTTGTCAAGAAGAGTTGATCCCAGTTGTTAATTCTTTCAAGTGTCTTTCATGCGAATACATGTTTGTTTGTGAATTCTTTGATTACTCCTGTGTCTTATAGAGTTCCTCTTACTTTCTCTTCCAGGAGATTGAGTATTTCTGTTTAATGTTTAGATCTTTAATCGATTTTGACTTTACCTTAATGCATGGTGGTAGACCTGGGTCAAATTTTAATTTCTGACATGTAGAAAGCCAGTTTTTCCAGCACCATTTGTTAAAGAGGCTATCTTTCTTCCAGTGAGCATGTTTGCCCCTTTGTTGAAGATCAGGTGGCTGAGTGTGTTTCTAGAGGCCTCTGCATCTTCTTTTTTTTTTTTTTGTTTTTTTTTTTGCATCTTCTAATCTATTCCATTGACCCTCAAGTCTATTTTGTTGTGAATACCATGTCGATTTTATCACAATGGCTTTGCAGTATAATTTCAAGTTAGGAATTGTGATGCTTCCTGCCTTGTCTTTGTTGGCCAGGGTTACCTTTGCTATTCTAGGTCTTTTCTGGTTCCAAATAAATTTTAGGAACAATTTCTCTAGGTCTAAAAGGTATGCTGGTGACAGTTTGATAAGGATTGCATTAAATCTGCACAACAATTTTGGGAGTATGGCCATCTTCACGATATTGGTTCTTCCTATCCCAGAGCGGGGAATATCTTCCCTTATTCTGAAATCCTCTATGATCTTTTTTCTTAGCATACTGTAATTTTCTGTGAAAATATCTTTGACTTCCTTGGTTAAGTGAAATCCAAGGTATTTTATTTTCCATGGTGCTATTGTAAAAGGTATTGTTTCTCCAATTTCCCTCTCAGTGTGTTTATCTATGTAGAAGAACACTGTTGACTTTTAAGTACTGACTTTGTATCCTGCTATGCTACTGAATTTGTGTATCAATTCTAGTATCTTCTTGGTGGAATTTTTTGGGTCTTCCAAGTAAAGTATCATGTCATCTGCAAATAATGATAATTTAATTTTTTCTTTACCTATTCTTATTCCTTTTATTTCTTCCTCTTGTCTAATGCTATAGCTAATGATTCCAAAACTATTGGAATAGGAGGGGTGATAGAGGACATCCCTGTCTTGTACCAGATCTAAGAGTAAAAGATTTCAGTTTTTTCCCGTTTAGAATTTTACTAGCCATTGGGTTATCATAGGTGGCTTTATCAAGTTGAGGTAGAGGCCATCTATTCCAATTTTCTGTAGGGTTTTGAACATGAATGAGTTTTGGACTTTGTCAAAAGCTTTTTGTGCATCAATTGAGATGATCATGTGTTCTTTAGATTTCAGTCTATTAATATAATGTGGTACATTTATAGATTTTCGAATATTGTACCATCCTTTCATCCGTGGGATGAATCCTACTTCGTCATGGTGTATGATCTTCTAGCTGATTTGCTTTCTTGTATTGGCTAGGATTTCATTTTATTTTATTTTATTCATGTTTTTTTTTATTGAAGTACAAATATCAATGAGAGAGTTTCAAGACACATTAATAGGACAGATTCAATAAATTAATACGTTGCAAACTGTTTTCATTATAATTCATTATATATTCTGTGCTCATGGTGGGGTACAATGAAAATAAGAGCAAATATTTCTATAGAGTCATAGCTAATCCTGTGTTCTAAGGGTTTTGTGTCTATTCAGTTTTCATGAGTTTGGCACTATTTTTATTTTATTTTTTTTGTAGAGAAGAAAATTGAAACAAAGGCTAAAATTGCAGCTCAGGTTACATAGCTACTAAAAGTAAGTGGCCAGGGTAGATTATGGATGCCAATAGTCTAGCATCATAGTCTGTATCTTCCATCATTACTCACACTTCTGTTGATTTTTCCATTTTTAATTTTGCATTTCATAAACCATTTACTTGTTTGACTTTCTGTTAAAGTATTATCTATTTTGATATTAAGGATTTAATAATTTGCCTAGGAGAAAGATGTGCGGAAGTGGAAGGAAGAATTACTTGATCAACGGCGTAGGATGATGGAAGAGAAATTACTTCATGCTGAATTTAAACGGGAGGTGCAGTTACAGGCAATTGTGAAAAAAGCACAAGAGGAAGAAGCTAAGGTATAGTGCAGATGTTTCAAGTCCTTAATCATTTGCCCAAGTTCTTGTTTCAGGTGTTATATAATGATAATAGAAGTTCCTGTTTATGAAGTTATTTCAGGATAACAGAACATTTTGCTGGCTCATTTTCAAATTTACTAGGTACAACAGCTTATTTTATCATTATAATAATTCTATGACTAAGAAATGTTATTTACAGCTCTATTGAGGTATAATTGACAAACAGTAAGGATTACATACATTAAATCTTCAATTTAATGGATTTTGAGAGGTATATATCCCTGAAACTATTGGTACAATGAATGTAATAATTCCTTTTTGTGATTTATTCCTTTTTTCAGCTTTAAAGCAATTGCTCATCTGCTTTCTATTGTTAAAAAGTTTGTATTTTCTTAAACTTTCCATGAATGAAATCCTATAATATGTACTCCTTCCTCTGGCTTTTTTCTCTTAGCATAATTATTGTAATTTTATATGTGCTGTGGTGTATATCAGTATCTGTTCTTTTCATTGTCAAGAGTCTATGATTATATGGGAATACTATAATTTATTTATCTAGTTACCTGTTGATGGACATTTGTTCTCTTCCCAGTTTTTGTCTATTAAAAATATAGACTGTAAATATGTACTTAACTTTTTAGTAGGTATGTGCCTTCATTTTACTTTTTTAAGTATCTAGGGATAGATTAGAAGAGTTATGGTAAGTCTATACTTAATTTAACAGTTTTTAGTCTGATTAAACTCTTTTACATTTGTACCAGCAGTCAAAAAACAGTCTAGGTATATTACATTTTGACCAACAGTTGACAGTTACATATTTTAATTATACCCATTCCAGTTTAGTATGAATATAATGTCCTATTTCTTGTGCTATTTAAAACATTGTGTTAAGAATTGTGAATATGCAGTTCAGTAGTATTAAATACAGTTATAATACTGTATAAGCAGCCACTCTCCATAGTAAAAAATGTACACTAGATGGATAAAAGACAATGATCCTGAGAAACATCAGGAGATTTTTGAAACTAGCAGATAAGGGGTAGGATTCTCACCCCGACTAACTACATATGCTGATACCTGTGAACCAAGCAACCACACTAAATTTAACGAAGTGTAATAGAAGGGTCACGCTTCAAGTGCCTGTCATTCTGGTCTTCTAAATATGTACTTCTTGTCATGACATACTATCTATTCCTATACTGCCCTTTTAAAAAGGGTAATAAATGAAAAGTAAAACAAAAATATGTCACAAGACAGTCCTGCTACAATGCTACTATGCTGTATATGGATGGATTTCTAAATATCTATGTAAGTATATGTAAGTGTTCATTCCTATTTAAAAAATTTTTTTTTTCTTTATATTCTGTACGGGCTTAGAGTTTAGTATCTCAATACTTGATGGAAAATACATGTTCCATGTTATGCCTATGATGTCTGATATTTAGACAAATAATGTGGGTAAACTGAACTGCATATGTTGCAGGTTAATAATAAGCTTCTCTTCTTGAGGGTTAACAGCCTGAGTTTACAGATAAAAAATTGGAGAAAAAGAAAGGCTGCAAGGTCAGCCAACATTTTGGCCCTAGCCTTTCAAGCTCAGTGAAGACTCAGGACATAGGAGAATTTGTACTGTAACATCATGTAACTCAGTTGTGCCCAAATTTTCTGATCAAGGAGATTATGGGGCCACAGAGGAATGTGATCGAAAAATGCAGTATTGGGAATTGAATTCAGGATTTTGTGGTTGCCAGGCAGGTGTGTAAGCTGCTGAGCTATCTCCCTGGCTCAAAAATATTTCTTTCTTTCTTTTTTTTTTTTTTTTTTTTTTTAATATTTTTTATCTTGCAAAACTAAAACTCTGTATTCATTAAACAGTAGGTCTTCATCCTTTTCCCTGCTCTCTAGTCTCTGAGAGGCACCCTTTTCCTTTCTAGTTGTATAATTTTGGTTACTTTGTGTCACTTATATAAGTGCAATCACACCATGTCTTTCAGGTCCTCCATGTTATGGCACTTGTCAAAATTTCCCCCTTTTCAAGATGAATAAAATTCTGTTGTGTGTAATACCACTTTTTGTTTATCCATTCATCCACTTAGGTTGAATGCTTGAGTTGTGACCACATTGTATGTGTGTGTAATGACACAGTAAACATGAGCATTATTAGTGATCTCTCTCTTTGAGTCACTGCTTTGACTTCTTTGCAGAATATACCTAGAAGTGGACTTGTTGGATCAGATGGTAATTCACTTTATTTTTATTTTATTTTATTTTAAATTTTGTGGCTGGCTCAGCCCACCCTGGGGGTGGGGCTGGCATTGCATGTGGTGCTGGGGATCCAACCACAGTCCCTGTACACTAGCCTAGGCTTGCTGCAGGCATTTTAGACCGCTGTGCTATTTTGCCAGCCCAGTAATTCACTTTAAATTTGAGAAATAATGCTATTTTCTTCAGTAGTTATATGGTTTTTATATTCTTACCAGTTGTGCACAGGGTTCCTCTTTTTCTACATATTGTCCAATTTCATTATTTCCTGTGTTTTTTATAGTAGTCATACTAATGCACATGAGGTGGCATTTCATTGTGGTTTTGTGTTTTCCTGATGACTAGTGATGTTGAATGTCTTTGCATGTGCTTATTGGCCATTTGTGTATCATCTTTTGAGAAATGTTTGTTCAAGTCCTTTGTTCATTTTTGAATGAAAGTGTTTTGGTTTTTGAGTTGTTGAGCTTTGTGTATTCTCTCTATATTCTAGATATTAATCTATTATCCAATATATATGATTGAAAGTGTTTTCTTCCATTCTGTGGGTAGCTTTTTTACTATGTTGTCATTTGATATATAAAAATGTTCCAATTTTTTTCTGTATTTAGTATAGGGCCTACAGGGTCTTACTACATGGATTGGACTCATAGTGATTCTCCTGTTTTCAGCATCCCAAGCCCTGGGATTACAGGGATGTGCCACCATCCTCAATTTCATTTGCCGTCTCAGCATGCCCTGGAGGTGGGGCAAACATAGCACAGTGGATAGCAAACCCTGGCCACTGCACTCTGCCTAAGCAGGCGCTTCAGTGCACTGAGCTATCTGGTCAGTCCTAAAAATGTCTTAATTTTTATGAAGTCTAGTTTACTGTTTTTTAATAACTTGCCTGTTTTTGTTCTTTTTTGCATGTTTTTCCATCTTTGATATTATATCTAAGATACCAAAGCCAAATTCAAAGTCTTAGCTGGGCATGGTAGTACATGCTTTTAATCCCAGCACTCTAGAAGCTGAGGCAGGAGGATTGCCAGGAGTTCAAGACTAGGCTGGAGTGCATAGTGAGGTAACACCAGCCTGCCTAGTAAGACTTCCTTTCACAAAACAGAACAATACAAAAACTAACATACAAATCCAATGACATGAATTGGATTTTTCTTACACTTTTTTCTAAGAGTGGTGTAGATTTTATATTTAGGTCTTTGATCCATTTTGAGTTAATTTTTACATATAATGTTACATATTTTTCTTTTTTAGTGATATTGGGGATTGAGCCCCTAGTCCTTTACACTGAAAAACAGCTACAGCCCTTTTAAAGTGTTTTGGGATAAGGTCTTGCTAAGTTATGCAGGCTATCTTCCTATTCTGTCCTCAACAACATTCCATAGTTTTATTATTTTAACATTGTTAAATTTTATTGGTTCTATTTCTCTGTAGACACAAATTCTTCAGCTTAATTTTCCTTGACAGTATAAATGGATTCAGTGCCTACCAATCTTCCACCTCTAACTTGTTTACACTTCTGTCTTAGTTTGCTGTGGAGTTTAAAAGTGATCATTCTAGAGTGTCAAGGTACTATATTCCTTGAGTTCTTGGATATTTCAGGATCCCCAGCACTTCTGTCAAAATTATATCTTGGGGGCTGGGAAGGTAGCTTGGCAGTCTTAAGTGTCTGCCTGGAAAGCTCAAGGACCCAAGTCCAATCCCTGGTACCACATACCTTGCAGGCCCCAGAGCCTAGGGTATGCCATTCCAGCCCCGAGACTGAGTGTGGTGGCACATACCTGTAATCCTAACCCTGGGGAAGCTGAAGCAAGAGGATCACTGTGAGACCCTGTATCAACAATAAAATAAAAAATAAAAATAAATAGTGTTTTGGCTGGAGACCACACTAATGATTTGCAGTATCCTTCCTTCAGAACTTGAAGCATTGTTTCATGACTAGCATTAACTGTTTCTCTGGGGAAGGATTCCTGAGGTCACACTGAGTTTTGGCTTTTTTTTTGTAGATAACTTGCATTTATTGTTTGGAAATTGGAATTTTATTATTCTTTCTTAATGTTGTATAATGTAGTATGGACATTGTTGTTGTTGATCTTCTGAATCTGTTTTTCATGGGATAATGTAGATTCTTTTAGTTTTCATTTTGGCTCTACCCATCAGATTATGTTTCTGATACTTTATGCTAGAATATTTTCTGTTGCCTTTCTTACATGCATAGATATTATTTACCTTTGTCTTTGTTTCTATTAGGTAATCTTAACTTGTTTTCCATAGTCAAAGCATATTTATTTTATTACTTAGTCTCAATTAAAAATAAATTGTGATCCATATAAGCCTTTCCCTCTGTTAGTAATTTCAATTTTTCTGTCTCTGTTCTGTTCCATGCTTTTCCTAATTTAATTACTTCTGTGATACCTTTGCTTTTCTGCTCAGTTTGTTTCCTTAGCTCTCTAACTATTTTATCATTATGTTATCTTATAATATTCTTTTTGGCCTTTTTGATTCACATTCTTACTAACTTACTACTAAAAAAGTAATTTTCTTTTTTTTGGTTATACATTTTTCTCATCCAGCTTCCCCAACTCTACTTTTACATATTCTCTTTCATCCAAATTTTATGTGCTTGATATACTAGAGCTTATTTATTTTTTTCTTTCATCTTGTTTTATGCTTAATGCGTGAATCCTGATACAATATGAATAAATTTTCCTTGAATGTACTTAATTATTGTGTTCTTTTACTAAAGTTTGAAAAATACTTACATGGTTGATCTCCTTTGAAAATTGTGCTTGTGTAAAAGAGCAAAATAGAAAAGCAGTGAACAGGAAATAGGAAGAAGTTGAAATACTTCCCAAATTGCATAACCATTGTTTTAAAAATATTTCAGTATATTTGCTGATATGTTTCATTTATAAAAAACTGCAAGTTAATTTTAGTTTGTTTAAAAGAAAATTTGTTTTAGGAACAGTTTTTTTTGTAAGAATCGTATTTGGTTTATGTTTTGTAGAGTAATTATTTTGAAGATAACAATACAGAGTGTAATTACTTCTGCTATTCTCTTTATTATTTGTTTATTTTTTTTGTGGTACTGGGGATTGAACTCAGGACCCTGTGCTTGCAACACAGGCGCTATTCTACTGAGCTATTTCCCTGGGCCCTTGAAATTTTTTTCATAAAATAAGTTGTGCTTGTAGTACAGAGATTAAGAAAGGTGAATGAGAACTATATTCAGATCTTTTGTGTGCATTTCTTTTTTTAATCTTGAGCTAAGTTTTTCCTGGAGAGCATGGATTTCTGCTGTCTGCCTCCATCAGAATTAGCTCCATTGTTCAATTCCCTCCTTCAGTATGTTGTTTTCATTGTGACATGCTCTCCCTTTAGCTTTCAAGAATAAGAGATTAATTGCAATTGAAGCTTTGACTCTCATTATTTGGTATACTTTACTCCTCAAAGTTTTATTGTGTAGCACAGTATTGGCAATTGGCATGTTATAAATTTTTTTAAGACAAAAGATGTTAATGAGTGAGTTGTTTTTTTCTAAACCAAAAACCTCAGTGATCAGGTTTAATTGCATTCTGGCACTTTCCAATAGGTAAGTGGGTTTGGCTTGCAGTTTGGGCACTCCTTTCTAAAAGATATAGCAGAAGTTGGCTCTTAGAAATCAATACATGAAAGTGTGAGCTTGCAGCCTATACTTCAGTGTTTTGTATTTAACTGTCATTAATTTAATGTGTCAAGGAAAAATGATTTGTTTATTATAACTTGCATCCTTTTCAACTCATTCAATTAACATGAATGTACCTAATTAACTGTAGTATAGTTTGTGCATTTTGAAATTAAAGTTGTAGAACTCTGTAAGATAAAATTATAAGAATCTTAAGTTCTTTGTAAGAATCTTTGATTCTTTGTGATTTAACTATATCTTGTGATATAATTAAAACTATATTCTGTGGCAGCTTCTAAATCAGTTCTTAAAGAGATAGCCTGTGAGTTTCTTAAATACATTATATTATGACTCATTTTGAGGTATATATTGCAAGAAAAACCCATAAATCATTCATTTTTCTTCTGCCTTATCATTGGTTTATATTTTATATTAAAAACTATTGCTAAAGTTCTTACTCTTGTGATGTGTTCTAGATTAACATGATTTGAACCCTATTTTCTTTGTCTTTATTGAAGGTAAATGAAATTGCTTTTATAAATACACTCGAGGCCCAGAATAAAAGGCATGATGTTCTATCAAAATTGAAGGAATATGAGCAGAGACTTAATGAGTTACAGGAAGAGCGGCAGAGGAGACAGGTAGAAAAACAAGCACGTGATGAAGCTGTGCAGGTAAGATTTGATTCCCCATGCATGTGCTGAGTACCACCTCTCATGTCCTAGGCTCTGAGTGCTAAGGTCCAGGAGTATAATCTCATCTTTGTGATGTGCAGGGATTAACATAGGATTGTTTGAAAACAGTCTGACTGCAGGAAAATGGTGTTTACTCCTTTGGATAAGATTGTTAGCACCTGTGTCAGTAGATGGCAGTCATAAAAACAAAATCTCTAGATGAGGAGTTGAACTCTGACAGATTATCTGGTCTTTTTTTTTATTTTAAAGATAATAAAAAAAAAAAGGGCTTGGGAGATAACTCAATAGAATAAGCGCTTGCCTGGCAGCGCAAGGTCCTGAGTTCAATCCCCAGTTATGCAAAAAAGAAAAAAAAAAACTCAAAATGATACAGAATTTCAAAACAAAAATGATAGGAAATTAATGATTATTATATTGCATATTGTTATCTTCAGAGTAGCTGCACAAATGCATAAGATTGGTCAAACATTATAAACATAACTGCAACTTTCAATGAACTCATAGAAATTAATAATATATTATCTGTTCTTTTCTAACTGAGTTAGGCAAGAATGCGGTCCTCTTCTCCTAATTAAAAAGGTGGCTTTTAGATAAGTATATCTGGCCATAAGAACTGGGTCATCTTTTTGCTTATGACAAGGGACACCTGTAATTTACTGGCCGGTATTATCAGATACTTTTCACCTCTTCCACATACCTTAACTTAGCTGCCATTTTCAGGACAGGAAGAAAGGTTAAGGCATAAACTGTGTTTCTGTTTATAAACTATTTTAGATTTTCTTTAATAATAAAGTATCTTGACCTTAGACTCTTAAGTTCTAATGTTTTTGGTGCAGAGAACAAATTTGCAATATTCAAATACAAATTCAGCATCCAGCAGAAAAGCATAAAAATGAGGTGTGTAAAGTAAAGCCATATTGATATGCTGAACTGTAAAAGTCTCTAGTCAATAAATTTTGTGGATAACCCACTACTATTGTGGACTGCTGGACTGTGTTGGAGTGTTTTCCTGGATTCAAGCACTTATAGTATTTAAATGCCAATAGAATACCCATCTCTGACAGGACTAAAAAAAAGGGGGGATAAAAGGAAGAATCATTTTGTATTTGTATATACAGAATGATTAGGATAAATATATAGCTACCTTTACTTGATTCTATGAAAAGAGAGATTTGTAGTAATAGTGTTTCAACAGGATATATACTGTCTGCTTCTTGTACTATGGGTAATCACTAAGAAGATAACAATTTAAAAGGTATTAATTCCCCTGAACCCCTGCCCCCAAAACCGCCTAGAGAGTGGGAATTTTTCTGACTCTCCCACCACCCGTGAGCCTGGTTTGGTGAGTATGTGGTAGCCTTTGGTCCCTCCCACCCCCACTCCCCCACGCTCTGCATCATCCAGAGCCCTTGCCCCTAAGACCCCCGAGCAAGCAGTCAGCCTGAGACACCCCAGAGCAACTTGCCTGGCATCTCCTGCCCCCATGCCTGCTGAGCTAGTGGAAATTTTTCAGACTCTCCCGGCACCCCCACACGAGCCCAGTTCGGTGTGTGTGTGAGAGAGCCTTTAGCTTCTCCCGCACACTCTGCACCATCTGGAGCCCCTGCCCACAAGACCTCCAAGTGAGCGAGTGGTCGGCCTGAGACACCCCAGACAGACTTGCTTGGCAACTCCCTGGATCCCCTGGCTGCAAGCCCGCTGAGTGAGTGGGAATTTTTCCGAATCTCCCGCCACATGAACACCCTAACCTGCCCTGATAAGTGTGTGGGAGAGCTTCTGCGCTACCCACTACTTCCTGGACCAGGGACACAACAGCGGGGAACCACAGGCTAACCGTTGTACCAGAAGAGCTGCAGCAAAAAGGAACTGAACACAACAGCTAGATCAATAGCCGGGCATAATTGGATAATCTCATACTTAATAGACTGGCATCCAAATCCCATAATGCACTAAGGTCGTAACTGCACCAAAGCTCTACAGCAAAGGTCAGAGGTCAGTTCTGCACAAAGTGACAAAGACAAGGAGCAAAAGGCAATCTCAGGCCTTGGGTCCACAATAACTGCAGAGGACACTAGCTCAGCTGAAATGAATGAATTAACAGAGGTGGAAGCAAAGAAACAACAGCAGAAAGGTATAGAGGAACTCACACCAGAAATAACGCCTGAAATAGAAAAAGAAAATTTTGAATACATAGCATCTGAAGTAATGAATGAAATCCAGAAATGTATGGGGGAAACCCAATGCCCATCCAGAACAAGAGTAGAGAACACTATTCCAGTTGAAATGTATGAATAAACAGCGTTGCAAGCAAAGAAACAACAGAAAGGTAAAGAAGAACTCAAAGCAAAAATAATTTCTGAAATAAAAAATAATTCTTTGAAATCATAGGATCTGAAGTAGAGAATGAATTACAGAAATATATAGAGGAAATCCAATTTGGAAAAAACTCTGCAATGAAAGAATAGCTACCTCTAAAGAAGACATGCATAAAAAAATTGAGGAGATCAGAAATATGACGGACTCCTTGAATGAGCAATACAGGAAAGAAATAGATCGCATGAAGCAGAGACAAAGAGATATAGAAGGACTTAAAATCTCAATCATGAATCAAAACTGTTTCAGTGAAAGTGAAGACAGAGTTTCAGATCTTGAAGATGATGGTACAGCTAGTGATAAGGTGAGAAAGGATCCCATAAAAACAATGATGATGCAGGAAAAAATAATCCATTACCTACAAAATGACACCAAGATGAACAATGTGAGTTTAAATGGCATAAATGAGAATGAAGGAGTCAGTACAAATGATATAAAAAGATTATGGGCAGAAGTAATAGCAGAAAACTTCCCAAATATGAGGAAACAATCCAACATTCAGATAACCAGAGTATACAAAACACCAAATAACTTCAAACCAACTAAAAACACACTGAGAGATATAATAGTCAAGATCCCAGAAATCCAACACAAGAATAATATACTATAAGCTGCTAGAGAGAAGAAGCAGATCATACAAAGGAAAACCCATCAGAATTACAGCCAACTTCTCTTCACAAACCATGAAGGCAAGGAGAGCATGGAGCAGAGTACTTCAAGTCTTGTATGAAAACAAATTCCAGCCCAGACTATTATACCCTGCAAAAATCTCTTTCAAGTTTCATGGAGAAGTGAAATACTTCCACGACAAACAACAACTAAAGAATTTCATGATGACAGGCCATCCCTACACAGATGTTCTAGAGAGGGACTACAATGACCAGAACTCCATGAATGAGAACAGAAGGAACCCACTAAACAGGGCAAACAATTAAACACAGGATACAAAGGAGTAAACAACAGCAGGTAAATATCATGACAGTCATAAGTCAACACATTTCAACTATAACCATCAATATAAATGGACTCAAATCACCATTTAAGAGAAATAGTCTGGCACAGTGGATTAGGAAACAAAATCCAACCATATGCTGCTGTATACAAGAAACATACAAAGACATTCGTAGGCTGAAAGTCAAAGGATAGAAAACAATACTGCATGCCCCAGCACCTCAGAAAAAAGCAGGAGTAGCAATTCTGTTTTCAGACAGACTGAACTTCAAACTAAGAATGATCAAATGATACAAAGAAGTACACTATATATTGGTTAGGGGAAAAATTCAAGAACAAGAGGTGACACTCATAAATATCTATGTGCTAAACATAGAAGCAACCAATTATGTAAGATCTTAATGGACATGAAAAACTTAATATCTAAGACTACAGTCCTAACAGGAGACTTTAACATCCGCTTATCTCAAAAAGATAGATCGAGCAGACAAAAACTTAGCAAAGAAGTAGCAGAACTGAACCAGAGCTTGGAACAAATGGACCTGGTAGACATACACAGAGTGTTCCACCCAGCCACAGCTGAATACACATTTTTTTCAGCTGTACATGAGTCATGTACCCAAATAGATGACATACTAAACTTTAAAACAGAAACACTGAATTCCTGGAAGAGAAAGTAAGAGGAACTCTTGAAGACATAGGGGTAGGCAAAGAGTTCATGAACAAACATGTGTTCGCATGGAAGACACTTGAAAGAATTAACAACTGGGATCAGCTCTTCTTGAGAAGTTTGTGCACGTCTAAAGAAATTGTCAACAAAGTGAAAAGACAACCCACAAATTTTGAGAAAATTCTAACTAATAGGCAATCAGACAAAGGTCTGCTGTGTAGAATATATAAAGAACTAAGATATATTAAGGCCCTCAAATTTAAAGACCCAATCCAGAAATGGGCATCTGAGATGAATACACACTTCTCAGAGGTCAAAATTAAAGAAGTGAATAAATATATAAAAAAAGCTCCACATTACTGGCCTTCCGTGAAATGCAAGTTAAAACAATACTGGATACCATCTCACTCCAGAAACAATGGCTATCATAAAGAAATCAACCAACAACAAATGTTGGAGAGGTTGGGGGGAAAAGGGAGCACTTCGCCACTGCTGGTGGGAATGTAGACTGGTGCAACTATTGTGGAGATCAGTGTGGAGAATCCACAAAACTAGAACGGGAAATCCCATTCAAGCCAACTATCCCCCTACTGGAGATTTTCCCAAAGGAACTGAAAACATCATATAGTGATATATGTGTACCTATGTTTATAACAGCACAATTTGTGATAGCCAAATCTTGGAAATGACCAAGATGCCCGTCACATGAGGAATAGTTGAAAAAGATGTGTTATTTCTATACAATGGAATATTTATTTGTCTTTTTGAGTCTCACTATGCAGTTCAGGCTAGCCTTAAGCTCACTTTGTAGCCCAGGCTGTTCTCGAACTCACAACAATCCTCCTGCCTCATCTTCCCGAGTGCTGGGATTACAGGCATGCGCCACCATGCCCAGCTTTATACAATGGAATATTACTTGGTTATAAAGAATGATAAACTTGGACTCCGCCATCTTCCTTGACCCCACCCACGCCCGCCCAGCCCCAGAGACCGGCTAGAGACAGTGCGGCCGACTCCAGCAGTCTCCTCGATTCTGTCCACGCCACCCAGCCACAAAGACCGGCTGGAGACAGTGTGGCCGACTCCAGCAGCCTCCTCGATCTCCTCCACACCACCCAACCCCAGAGACTGCCCCAAGACAGCACGGCCTACTCCAGCAGCCTCCTCAATCCTGTCCACGGGGCCCAGCCCCAGAGACCAGCCAGAGACAGCGGCAGACTCCAGCGGCCTCTTGGATCCCTCCCCAAGCTCTCCCAGTGAGTGGGAATTTGCACGACTCACCAGGCTTCCCAGATCAGTGAGTGTGTGGTGAGTCTGAGGTAGAGCCTTTGGCTTCTTCCCACACGCGCTACCCGGATCCCCGCCCCCAAGCTCTTCAAGCCAGTGATCAGCCTGAAACCTCAGGACCTACTCACCAGCACCTCCCTGGATGCCCTGCCCTAAAGCCTGCTGAGCGAGTGGGAATTTCCCTGACTCCTTGGGCATCAAAGTTCAGTGACTGTAGAACTCCAGGCCCGCCATGCCAGAGAGACATTTCCCAGGGATTCCCTGCCTCCCACCCCCCGTTGCCTGGTGAGAACTCCAGACCCACTGCCAGAGAAACATTTCCCAGCGATTGCCAGTCCCACCCCATGGCCCCAGACCCAGTGCAGTTCGTCCTGGAGTGAGAAATCCAAGCCTGCCACGCTGGAGGTACATTTCTCAGTGATCCCTGGTCCCATCCCATGGCCGGAAACCCAGCGCAGCCTGGCCTGTGTGTGAGGGCTCCAGGCCCGGTGCACCAGAGGGACCTATCCCAGCCTTCTTGGCTTCCGGCCTGTAGACCCGGACCCAGCACAGGCTAGCTGACATAGAATAGCCTACCCGGTGAATAAGATCGTCCACTGTCCTTTTGGAAGCCCAGCAGAACCACCAAAGGCCCACCCACCTAGAGAGGGACCTGCCTGACACAGGAGGGCTGACAGCAATTTTCTGGATCCTCGCCCCAAAGCCAGCCAAGACAGTGGGAATTTTCATTACTTGCTCTGCATCCCAGTTCGGTTCGTGCTCACCTGAACGGGGAACAAACAGTGGGGAACCACAGGAGCTGCAGCAAAAAGGAACTGAACAAAACAGCGAGATCCAGGATAGGCATACCTGGATAATCTCAAACTTAATAGACTGGCACCCGAATCTCATAACAAGCTAAGGTTATAGCTGCACCAAAGCTCTACACCAAAGGTCAAAGGTCAGTGCTATACAACATGACAAAGACAAGGGGAAAAACGTAATCCCAGACCTTGAGTCCACCAGTAAGGGCAGAGGACACTAGCTGAGCTGAAATGAATGAATTAAGAGATATAGCAGCAAAGGTACAACAGCAGAAAGGTACAGAGGAAATAAAATGAGAAGCAAATTAAAAAAGAAATATCTGAATACATAGTATCTGAAATAAAGAATGAATTCCAGAAACATTGTTTGGAAAAACAATGCTCACCTAGAACAAGTGCAGAGAGCACTATTCCAGCTGAAACATATGAATTAACAGCATCTGAAGCAAATACACAACAGCAGAAAGGTCATGAGGAATGCAAAGCAGAAATAATTTCTGAAATCAAAAAAGAATTCTTTTTTTTTTTCCATTTTTATTTTATTAAAATACAAATGTCAATCAGACAGTTTCAAGACACCTTAACCATACAGAGTCGATGAATTAATACATTGCAAACTGTTTTCATAACGTTTTGGTATTGTACAAGGTGCATACATGAAATTATATTTACAGGTTTTTTATAGCTGAATTATATCAAAGATTCAATAATTATTTACCTAGTGGATGA
>PVKA01029911.1:0-27830 GCA_004027165.1 Ctenomys sociabilis
ACACACAATTACAACAGCTTTGTATCCATCCCACCTGATTATAGTCCATCATCTACTTCCTGAAGATTAGTTCTCCGTCCCCTATTTGCATCAGCAAGCACTTCTCCTCTAGACTGGCTAGGGATCAAGCACAGACTGCACAAGAACAGGGCCTGGCTCCATTTTTGCTATAGCTCTAACATTGACTTTGACACATCACCGTCACACCTGTCTCTTCTATTCATCTTTCAGCAAAAGGTGTGTGTAGCAGGAATCCCCTCTTACGAATAAACATATTATTTCTACACAAAGCGTTAATGGCTGAATACTTATTTTTAAAGATTTCTGACTTTCAAACTGCCATATAACAGGATGTGTTAGAATAAATATTGAATTTTTAGATCCTTTTCATGGACTTAAATTTATCTTTATTTGAGATCCTTTGTAATATAAACCTAAATTTTAAACTAAATCTCCCCATAAATGTGTTTTATTTTTATACAGTGTATGATGATTTTAATTCACATATTGATTTTCTCTGCCTTGTCTTTGAAACAAATGAGTATTGTCTACATACACACTTACACACAAGATTTTTTTCTGTTTTTGTAAAAGATCAATGTTGAAAGCTAGATTCCCTGGTGCAAACAGAAGGATTTATTTGTGTTCTAGCATATTTATCCATGGATAATTCCTTGGAAACGCGCTTTGCCCACAGGGCCCTGAGCACAGGCTGGACCCTAATCCTGACCATGTTACTGACTTCAGTGTGGGTCTTATTTCTCATGTGCCTTAATCTTTCTGGCTATGAAAGGAGAACAACGATCTCTGCCTCATATCCATTGCTTTGACAGTCCAATGATGCATTACAAAGAATGACAGGGAGTGTCAGGACAGGAAAACCATCTGTTAAACAAAGAAAAGGAAAAGTTCCTGCCACTTTACTGACACAATTGAAGTAGTGAAGGCCAAACATTTATCATTTTGTGGCATGTGTGGTGTGTGTGGTGTGTGGAGGAGGAGAAGCAAGGCTTCCATCATCTTTCCATGTCCCTCAAGAGCAGCTTCTTGCCAAGCTGAAGAGAGCCACACAGACAGGGATCTCTGGAACAAGCAGCACAGCAAAGACTGCTCAGAGTTCTGGGTAGATCCCTGCCACTGCAGCTGCAGCAGTGAGGAAAAGCAGAAACAAAGAAATACTGCTCTCACTTGGGCTTGAATTCTATGAAGACAAAAATTTAAAAAAAAACATGGTAATATGTTAAGGTGTGAGAAATGTGGACGTGTCATTGGGAATAGCTCGTATAGATGGTTTCATCATGAACATCTAAAATACCTGAAGAGCAAATATTATAGCTCTTTAATCAGAAGCGAATTTAAGGCAGAAGTTATAGCAATCCTTGAGGTAGAAAAAGATCCTTGAGTTGGAAGGAATGGAAACAGCTTTGCCTACAGTTCAGATACAAACAGTGGCACATGAAAAGCATTCTGTAAAGATCACTGATGGCTGTGGTAAGGAAGATTTTAATATTGTCTCTTTGAAGTATTGGCATGAGTACAGATTGTTTTTTTAATTAATTTTATTGAGAAAGAAAAAGCAATGAAGACAATTTCAAAACAGGTTAGTAGGACAGTTACAATAATTAATACATTGCCTATTGTTTTCATAGTAGTTATTCATAGTGCAAGATGCAGACGATATTTGTCTGCACATTGTTAGTACAAATCTTCTTGTTGAATTAAGAGAAAGTAGTTGTATGTCTATCCTATTTTGTTTATACAGATATATAGATATGTATATATGTGTATATGTATATATGTGTGTGTATATACATATACACATATATATATGTGTGTATATATATATATATATATATATATATATATATATATACATCTTTTCACTACAGAATGGTCCTTCATTTATATCCTCCTTTTTTATTTAATTTTGTGAGAAATGGGCATTCCATTGCCAATCAAATATTATAGGTACTAGAATTCAACAAAATAATCCAATATAGTCCAGCAGTCCATAATAGTAGTGGGTTATTCACAGAACAGGCAATGTCAAAAGTTGTTAGCTTGAAACTTTTACAGTTCAGCATATTCAGGTCTCTGTTTTTAAAGGTCTTTTCTCACTCTCCTGGCGTTGTAAAATATTTCTCATTTATACCAAAATGGAATGCAGCCCACCCATATCGTTGTTCTCTCAGGACATCCAGGTGGATCCTGGATCCATCCCTTCATGTCTTAGCATGGTGCTTCCTAGGTGTCACCAGAAATGTATCTCATGTCTCATCATCCCATTATCGTCTTACCTTTGCTTACACTGAAGCATCTGTCCTTATCTTGACTTTTTTTTAGTTCAGTTTAGTTCTAATTTCCAACTAGGAAGTCACTGGTTAAACATTTCTGGCTCTGACTTTGGGAAAAGTATCTGCCCATGATGAGAATCAACTTAGGTTACATGCAGGTGAGTACTGCTACTTAAGTAGGAAGAGTCCTCCAAAGTTTCCAAGGTATAGAAAAATTTATCCTGAATGCGGTAACAATATTAAGAGGGGGCCCACGAGAAATGCTTGGATCCTCTGGGATTTGACTTCCTCAGAAATCTAACTAGCACAGTGATGGTAATCTCCTTCCTTGTTGCTTATTTTCTCAAGCAAGGGGTTCCTAAATATAAGATTAAAGTAGTATGTTACAAATTTTCTTCAAAATTATTAAATTGAATCTGATTCTAAATCCTTTCCTTCTTTGTAGAAACTCAGAACCTGAAGTATGGTGTTGGTGAATTGCGGAACTGTTGTGAACTGGACAGCTTGTCCAGATGTTCATGCACTGAACCTTCTTCCTTAGGGTTATAGTAGTATCTGTAAGGGGAATGTGGTGGAGGACCCTTAGGTTATTGTTGTCTCTGCCCTAAGATGACAATATTGATCTTTTGACCTGAGTTCACATAAAAGTGAGTTGTCCTAAAAGCCTAATCCCCCTGAGTCCCTCTCTGGTTTCACGTGGGCAAGCAGTTGCTCCCACAACTCTGGTTCTGTGATGCCATCTGTCAAATGTTCCTGCCAGAGATCAAATCAAATAGGGTGTGCGATCTTGGACTCTCAGAGCTGCATACTGGGACATATATAAGTACTTTATGAGGTTTGCCTGCCTCAACTATTTCATGTTAAGAGCAGAAAACAGATCAACCATTACAAAGTTGCTTAAGAATAACATTGAAACATGATCCTTACTACTTTTCAGGAATAGGCAGCTGGGTTCCTAGAAGCTTTACATCACTGTCACTCCCTTCCTGGCTGGGTCCTATTCAACCCACCTTTGCATCATTAGAAATAAAACTTAGGGGCCAGGGAGGTGGCTCAGTGGAATAAGTGCTTCCCTGGCAAGTGCAAGGGCCTGAGTTTGATCCCAGGTTCCACAAAAGAAAAACTTGGTCTATTATAACAATTGTTTCAGATGGAATTATAGACTGTAAGAAGAACAGGAGGTTCACTGGTTGTGAAAAGAAAAAAGTAAGTCAATTTTAAAGATTGTGGAAGACCAAGGTGGTTGGGAAATACTAGATTGCCTTCTAGGAAGGGACAACAGTTCACACTGTTAAAGCAATGGTATTGGGCTGTGACCAAAACACAAGGACTATAGATAGAATGGATTGCTAGAGTGACAGCCACAGAGGGATTCTGGAGTCATATTATAGAACCATTTAAATGATTTGGATTCTTCCTGTAGGTAATAAATATATGTAAGACAGACAAATTAATACATTTTATTTTTCAGAGAAGAGCTTTTCCTGCAGCATGTTGGGAGAAGGAAGCAGCAATATATTGAATTCAAAAAGAGCATATGGGAGGCAATTGCAAAGGTCTTGGTAGGATTTTTCTTCATTAAGCCACTAGGTATCCATCATCATTCCGTGTGAGGAACTACGGGCACCAGCTGGGATCCAAACAATGGCAGTGAGGACCCTTAAGTGTGATGAAGCTGAATAGAGATTCCCAAGATACAGGGTGCTCAAGGAAGAGAAAGATATTTCTGGGACAAATGTGGCAGGAAATGTAACACAGTCTAAGATTACTTTGATCAAGGGCATAGACTTGTGAACTAAAAGAAATAAATGAAGCAAAGAACTGTTTAGAATTGAAATTCAAAACATTTTCTAGATGACATTTGAAAATCGATACTAGTGAGTCATCCAGTTCTGCTCTACCTCCTACATCACTTTTTACAGGATGTTTCTACTCTCAAAATTTGGATATGCCCCAGTGTCGATAGACAGTAAGCCCTACTAGGTATTTCCTTTTAGATGAGCAATTTAATTTTGGGATCTGTTTCAAAAGTATATAGACGGGTAAAATTGTTTTGCAACTGTTATCTTATTAGGGAAGGCTTATGGTTATGCTTGTATATGAAAACACAGAATGTTACATGGCTAATGTATACATAAGAAATTAAAATATGCATATTATAACTTCAGCCCCATTTGATAAAATTGTTCAATATCTTTGCCAACACCTTCTTGTAGGTTGTAGGAGCCTCACTATAAGAAGGTGACTTGTTTACTACTTTCAAATTTAAAAGCCATCTCTGCTAAACAAGGAAAAACAACAAACTGAAACTTATCATTCATGATTCTGTATCCGTCATTCACGTTTTCAAGTTCATCTTTTTTTGTAGCATGATCTGATTGTTAACTATTCAGGGAGCAGTAGATAAATGCCTGTTCAATAACAAAAGCTTTTGGGTATATTAGTGTCTATAGAGATGTTGCCAAGTTCTATCCAGAGGTTTGGGCATGACCTGTACTCAGTCCTCCTTTCTAGCACTTCTCATGCTAAGATCAGATTACACAGAAGCCTCAGATCTGGGGTGAATTTATGTACGCAACATATGTATTTTGAGCTCTTACAGTTCAAAGAACTGGTTCACAGGGAATTAACTATGGTAGAGAAAGAGTTCTTTTTGGTCAGAGGGATTACTTATTAGTAGGAATTACCTACTTAAAGTAGTAGTATTACTTACTTTAAAATTGACTTACTTTTACTTAAAGTAAAACTTCATTTGTAGCCTTTCATGATTTTAAATTTTATGGTGAAAGAGATAAACTGTATAGGAATCAATTATCTGAAATATTATTTTTTGAATTGTACAGTTTTTACTTTGTGCATCTGGCAGTAGAACAAAGACTTGAAGGATGTGCACCTGGGTATCAGAGGAAGGGGAGAGCTCATGGAGTCACCTATGCTGCACTGGTCCCCAAAATCTCATGTGCTCATAGGCAGGATTTTCTCACTGAGTGGACTAAGGGAGTGTGATTTTGGATCACAGGTGAGACACTGGATAAACACAGTGACTAGGTCAGCACACTTCTGAGTGTGGGTGATGGATTTACTGAAGAGGGCAGAGGCACCCAGAATGTGAGTAGTGCTGGTGAATAAGCTTGTCTCCAGGGTGGAATTCAAGCAATGTAGAATGCGCCTGTTATTTCCTGCCTACCGTACCATGGACTGTTCTCCTCTACTATGCTGTCCTGTCTATACCAGCCTCCTATGGACAAAGATCTCTGCAAACTATGATCTAAACTAAACCTGTCTTCCTTTAAATTGGACTGTCAAGTATATATCCCAGCAATGAATAAAAGTAACTAAGACAATGTGACTGAAGGAATTACAATGCCTCAAGAAACTTCAGGGTGATGTATACATATGTGAAGGAAGACTATGGTGAACTTATAAGCTTACAGCAGCTTTCAGACTCAACTTTGATTGATAGTGAGGTGAATTTGAAATTTTCAAAATCAGAAAGGCCTCATGGGTGTTTAGCTTCACTGTGTCACCTGGGCTGGCTTAACAGTTGCCTTGGAGTTTGTGGGGCACACTTCTGTGTGAATCACAAAGATGTACATGGATCCTATTTCTGGCCCCTGGCCTGTTCTTCTCTGGCTTTGCTTCCCTGCTGTGCTTTCTGGTCACCAAGAACTAAGCAGCTTTCTTGGCCTCACTTTTCGGCCATCCTATTTCTGTTTCTGTCATTCAATCAGACAAGCATGGATTAATACTCCTAACACCATGAGCCAAATGAACCCTCTCCTCATTGCAGTCGTGGGTTTAGGGGATTTGTTTCATTGAAGGAAAGCAAACTAATGCAGATATGATAAACATAAGTCTTAATAATGTATCTATGGCTTCTGTGTTGAGAAGAGGCTCCAGGGACAAGAGTGGAAATAGGAAGATTAATTAGTAGACACTTTAACCAGTTAAGGGCATTGTTTTCTTTGACTTGTACAAGTCGGGGATCCAGAAGCCTTAGCATTACAGTCCTTTCAAGTATATTACAGTAACATTTGTTAATAGCATCAAAGCTACATCAAACCCAGGATAAATGTTGTAATATACATGAGTGATGTTTCTTTTTCTTATTTTTTTCTGTGGCAGAATCAGGGATTTAACTCGCCCCTTGTACTTGCCAGGTAAGCGTTAATTCTACTGAGCTATCTCCTTGGTCCCTATGAGTGATGTTTCTTAAGGGACTAAGGACTCAGGACAATAAAGCAGAGTGTGTAAACCAACTTCAAATCATTAACACTGTCCAATGTGATAAAAATGTATTTCCAAGTTGTCAGATGCTCTCCCACTCCCGTGTTATTCTAACATTTTATAAAATGTTAAGTTCATAAAATGTCAAATTCTTAAAATGTTAAGATAAAAACATATCACTGACTTGGAACCAAGCGATCGGAACTTTTTTTATATGATGCTTCTTAATCACTTCAGCTTTATTTAAATGAATTTTTCACTGAAAAACAGAATTTTTTCACCACTGAGTATCTATGATTCTAGAATAAAGGACACATCATACAGAAAAAGAAGTCAAATTTATTGGAAAGTGATTAAATTTGGTTCCTCACTATAAAAATAATTTTACATTTCAGAATTAAAACTTTTAAGCAATTTTAGAAGAGAAGTTGTGTTTGCAACTCAAAGAGAAAGAATATTCTATAGGCAAAACTTGTAATAGGTGTTCAATAATATTTGCTGGCTTTGCTTTTCTCACTAAGGAACATTAAGAATTTATCACTATATAAAATATGAAATGTAATAATTAAGCAAAAATAACAGACTTTTTATTCTAAGTCTACATTTAGTATTGTCACTTTTAATACTAACTCAGAAAATATTCCCTAACTTGACAAACTGTATTCTTCAGATTTGAACTAAATACAATTAAAACATAATCTTGAATGAACTATCTTAATGAAGTCTACTACTCTGAAATATCAATAAAACCAGAAATTCCAGAATCATCTTTCTTATTCGTTTTCGCATGGGTGGTTCCTACTTCTATTTTTCCTACAAGTCTAGATGTTTGACATGACTCATATCATTTAAACTTATTTATACCCAGTAGGAGTATTTTATGAAACCAAACAACTCTGTATGACCAAGGCTACAACTCTGGGGCACAGAATCAGTATCTGTTGTGAACTGGGATTTTTGCAAGGGAATAATACAATGCAGGACACATTTTATAAGATTATTCTATTATGAATCTCCCAAAGAATCATATACAAAGAATGCCAGAAATCTCTCCACATATTAAAGACCAAAGAATCCAGCTGAGGTCCTGGATCCTAATATCCTGCATGAGTCCAGCTGAAAACCAAGAGCTTGTAACAACCCTTCTCAGAAGTACAAAAGGTAGCCTGGAGCCCAAAAGAATGTCTCATGCCAGCCCACTTTATAGATCTGCACTGGGAAGGCCCATAGGTCAGTGATGGAAGCTTGAAAGCCTGTACCTGTGGGATGAAGGCCCTGTGCCAGTAGGCTGAGGGACATGAACAGGAGCCAGGAAGCGTCCCTTAAGGTCAGGACCAGAGCTGCCTTCAAAAGTGCCTCAATCATCCTCAGCAACAGTGAGGCCCAATGATGAGGAAAGCTTAATGTCCATCAGAAAAGCCAAAGCCCCAACCTTCTGCAGGAGACTGAGCAGTGCATCATCTTGTCTTGCTCAAAATAAGAACCAGAGCTCCCCAGAGTGATCCACAGCTATTCTCAGTGACAACAAGGTTCCAAGTTCCTTCTCTGACAAGTATGGCCAAATTCACCAGGAAACCCAGTATTAATAGGTCTCCTAGAAGAACAGCCCACGGGGATCAGTAGCTCCTAAGAGCTTCTCCAAACAGTTTCCTAACGGCCTCCCATCGGCTTCTCCAGTTCTGCCTCTTCTGCTGCTGGCAACACTCCTCCGGTGGGCTTCACACACCCAGCACCATGCTGCAGTTTAGCTGGCAGTCACAAGTTGGCCACCAGTTGGCTAACCACTACAGTATATTAATCATCACAGTGGGAAAAATTATATAAGTCTATTGAAAGAAGTCTAAAGAGTTATTTAGACCAAAAAGCGAAGAAACAATTTTGGGGAGTTCTTCAAACTCCCCAAACTTATGATGTGTGTGCTTTGGTTTTTGTTGTTGTTGTTTTTGGCAGAACTAAGGATTGAACTCAGGCCCTTGTGCTTGCCAAGGAAGCACTTATTCTACTGAGCAAACACCCCAGCTCCTGTGCGTGCTTTGGGAATGTATGTGATACTCATATTTCTTTTCTATAATAATTTCTTGTGCGGAATAGGTCACAATTAATTTTACCAATACATTTATATAATGTCTAATTAAATGTGCATTTAAATATCATGACTTTCAATATGCCAAGAAAAAAATAAGATAGCTGTTAAAATATTTATCAAAAAATACTTATCAAACATTTATTTTATCTCAGACATTGGACTATCAACCTATTTCGTATATGCACTGAACATCGGATCTTAAAATTATTAATATTCCACAAATTTTTGTGACATGTAAGCCAATCAAGTTATGCATCCAACTAACAGACTTTAAAAATGGAAGCTTGTTCGAAATAGCAGTTTGATCCAGCGACTCTGCCCCCTAAGCAAGGCTCCCTGAGTGTGCAGAACTCACTGCCAGGAGAACTCAAATTGCTTCACTTGGACACTAATGCTCACCTTGTTGGAAGTTGTAGACAACAATTGTTTGCTGAGTAACCATGTTTGGAAAATGTGCTGATGCTACATATCATGACAGAGTACAGGTGAATGGCAAACTCGTGGGTGGGGCAAAGTAAAGCAAGATTCTCTCCATATACACTGCTGTGTGGTGAAACACAATGGTGACGAGGCAAAGGAATAGCTAATTCTGTGTTGAACGACTGGGAAGGACACAGTTCTGGGAAAAGCCTGCAGTGGCCATTGGGAAAGGATCAGCAACTGATGGTTTGACTGTGATCCCAGAACTGTTCCGCAGTGTCCACTCGGCAGGTCCAAAGCAATATATATATATATATATATATATATATATATATATATATATATATATATATATATATATATATATAACATTAATTCAAATGGTAGAAATTCATTATAGAACATCATAGTAATTTTTGAAAAAATATGTTATAGAACCATAGAATAAACAATGAAAATTTGAGCCTGACAGAGCAATCTAATAAATTTAAGAAGTTTGAGAAACACTTAATAGAATATGCCTTAATTCATTAGGATTGGAGAGTATTTATTTTCATTTCAAATATTAGCTTAATAAAATATATCTGTATCATATGCATATATAAGTCACACTATATCATATGTGATACGTATCATATGTATATCTGAGGTATGTGCCACATGTAGAGCTGAGGTTTATTATCATGTTAAAATAAAGAGCCAGCTTGTGAGGATGTTTTGTTTTCTTTTAGTTCTCTGTGTTAAGTTTGTCAGTGTACAGACCAACACATGATTTTGATAAAAGTGACATTTATAAAAGTTAAACTTGAATAAAGAGAAATTAAGTTGAATTTTAGTAAGCAAAAACTGATAGAATGTGTATAATGAACTTGTTTTAGTAAAATAAATCACCAGGAAAAATTTTGCACGAGTAAAAATTAAAAATGAATAATATTTATTGATGTTCCTGTCAGTCTAAAGGCACCAGTAATCTCTCAGAGTGATGTCAACCATGAGGAATTCCAACTCTGAAGCATAATCTTTTGAGGAAGATAAAAGTAATGGAAATATGGGTTCAAAATTGAAATGCTCCTCTGATGCTGTAGCCCTAATGAGATGTGTATCATAGAAAAGATTCACCTCAGTAATCTCAACTGAACAGGTCAAATTGCTTATGGAGAATAAACATAATAGTTGAGCTTTTCCTGTCACAATATACATATTTGTTCAAAAACCTACCTAATTCAGTAACATAACTTGGTCTAGAATCACATACATTTTAATGTATTAAAGGTAAAAAGAATGAGAAAAATAGAAAGGATGCTATTTTTTAATAGTTCCGTTCAAAAACAAATAACAATGAGGCACTTTCAAAACTGATTAGTAGGACAGTTTCAATAATGAAGACATTGCATATTCTTGTCTTCTTAATGGTTATTCATATTTGTATCAACAATTTTTGTCATTAAAATGAAAAAAAAAAAGATTTCCGTAGTTGAACTTTCATATAAAAGATGCTCCTTCTCCACTTCCAACTCCCAAATTTCCTGGCTTTTTTGAGGGACAGAGATTCTTCAGGCAGAACCCGTGTCTCTGCTTCAAAGAAGGATTGAAGAACCATGAAAATTTATTTTTAAAGGCCATTGGCCCAGAATGAGGGTTTTTTTCACTGAAGAAATTACAAGGAAAAAGTTAACATAGGAGTTCTTTGGAGAGAGAGTGAGAGAGAGCACCGAATCCTAACCACTAGACCACCAAGTAAGCTTAGAGTTCTTTGGAAAAAGTGTTCCATTCATCAATTTACAAGTAAGTGAAACTCTGAAATATTTACCTTATTTCCATCAACAGATAAGCAATGCATTATTATAAAATTGAAGTTATTGGCTTAAGTATTATTTTATTGGTTACTAAAGCCATAATACATACTTGTTCAAATTTCATTTTGTTTATTTAACTTTTTGTAGTACTGGGGATTGAACTCAGGACCCTGCGCTTGCCAGGCAGGTGCTTATTCTACTGAGCTATCTCCCCAGCCATGATGAAATTTTACAAGAAGAAATATATGAAATTTAGAAAACAATAGTTTTATTTATTTGTTTTTCAGTTTATTTTTATTTTCTATATAAAATAAAAAATGTATCATGCTCACAACTTTAGCACAGTTGCCGACATAGACAGCAGTAAAGATTATCATGCATATCACATATACACACATCAAAAAGTCACATTGAATTAAAAAACAAAATGAAGGATCAAGAACAGTAGTCTGAAACCTATTCATACGATTTTAGGATTTAACAGATAACAAGAAGCATGAAATTTCAGACCACAGCACTGTTGAAAACAGAACAATGTTAAACACAAGACCACATATTTTGGTGTTTTAAAAAGTAAAAGCTACATAACCAAAATCCAAACCTAAAGACGAATACAAAAAAAAAGAAAAAAAGTCAAAATCAAGAAGCAGATCAGAAGCCCAATGAGGACTATCCATTAAATACCTATTTTGAAGAAATATCTAGAATATAGCACAAAATGTAATATTTACCAATAAGATTTCTTAGCTGTCTCCTGTACTTTTCTAGAATTATGTTTTACATGCATCCTACTTGTTTTTAATAGATTTATTTATTTATTTATTATTTTATTTTTTGGTAGAACATGGGATTGAACTCAGGCCCTTGCATTTGCCAGGAAGGCGCTTATTCCATTGAGCCATCTTCCTGGGCCCCAAGAGATATTTTCTTACCTTTTTAGTAGATTCAACAGTTTCTTAAAGATCTGAAACTCTACTCTCACTTTCATTCAAATGGTTTTTTCATCTTTTGTTTGAAGTTTTAATTTCCTGTATATCTCTTTGAATCTCTTCATGCATTCTATTTCTTTCCTATTGCTCATTCAAGGATTCTATCAATTTTCTATTCTCTTCTATTTTTTACAAGTGTCTTATTTAGAAGGACTTAGTAATTCTTTCATTATAGTTTTCCTTTTTTTTTAATCATACCAGGTATTGAACTCAGGACCTCACACTTGCCACACAAGCACTTATTCTACTGAGTTATCATCCTGGCCCTCATTAAAGGTATCATTTCTTTTTTTACTTCAGAAATTATTTCTGATTTGATTTCCTTTATACCTTTTTGTAGTTGTTTATTTACTTCAGATGGTATAATTTCAGAGATTTCAGTTGTGTGATTCCAAATTTCTGTAATGCTATTGTCTCCTGCATTTGTTCTGAGTGAGCTCAAGGCCTAAGAATGCATTTTGTCCCTTCTATGTGTCATCTTATATAGCTCTGTCTTCTGACCTTTGGTATAGAGCTTTGGCACAGTTACTACCTTAGCCCCAAACTCTGATCAAACTGGTCTATTTGGGTGTGGCTTGGGTCTGGCTACTATGCTCTATTTCTTCCTGCTGCAGCCCTTGGAAGTGAACCCACTGTGTCACTCTGGAAAGATGTTCTGCTCCTGGATTAGCTGGGTGATTCTTGCCTCTAGCCTCGCTGCACAGAGTTCTGCTGCAGGGTTCCACACCGGTCATGGCTGATAGAATTGGCCTGGATGCTCACTCTAGTGAGTGTTCAGTGGGCAGTCACACACACACACACACACACACACACACACACACACACACACAATAGGGCGGGGAGCTCGCTGGAATGAGGATCCCGAGGCTTCCGGGCTGCCACACTTACACCTGGAAAAGAATCATTTTAGTTGTAACATGTTAACACAAATGTATTTTGGGATAAATTCAGAGGCGAAGGCATAAAGTGAAATACTAGAAAATGTTCTGTATTCACAGTCAGAGGCATGACTTCTAACTGCAGCTTTGCCATCATCAAATGATCAATGGATTCCTTCACCTCTAGGCAAATGCTGTCTCTGAGCTATTTTTCTCACTGAGAAACTAGGGTCTCTGACCTAAGCAGAGTGTCCCACCTGATCATGTAAAACATGTCTGAGCTTAGAAAAATTCAGATTTTCAAAAATTCTTTATCCTTAATTCAGGTGAAATCAAAATTTCTTTTAAAACAATTATCCCTTTTGGTTTGATGAACAACCAAATTAAAATAAATCTGGGTTAGAAGAATTGTAAAATTTTTGTTGTCAAAATTCCACAGTGAATGGTAAAATATAGCACTGAAAAAAGGGATGGAAGTTAATAAGGAATTATTTTCCAACTTACATAGTTGACAGTCCCTAGAAAATAGGTAGAAAATGCCTTAGGATTCCTTTCCACATTTTTATTTATATCTATTACTGATTTTGATGGGAAGCATATGCCAGCTGTGGATGTCACAAAGACCTTGATCCTAGTCACCCTTGATCCTGACAACCAATGCTTCACCAATCCTGATTGGTGATAAAGATACAAATTTCTTCCACTTTGATTGCAATTAGTTTGAAAGTATGTGCTAAACTTTGAGAATGTGGATAGTGTTTCAGCAAGCTATTCCACCTCTTTGAATTTAAACTAAGCAAATAATCAGGCCAGGACATAATGAGTGGATATAATGTATCAGAACTACTTATAATAGCAAAAGTAAGTTGGAATTAAATGGCACAAGATTTAAGCCAATGTTTTCCCAATAACTTGGAAAGTGTGTTAAATAAAAATGAAAGTTCTTAAGACCCTTGCTAGAGATTCTGACTCAATAAATGTAGGAAAGAACTGATGACTGTATATTTTTTAGCAATCCTGTAGATGATTGTTACATCCACTAAATTTGGGGATTGTTACAATTAACAAAGGATGTTTAGAAATTAAATGACATGTAACAGTTAAGTTGATGTAAATATTTATGTTATGAAAAGCTTCATAAATCCATACTAATATTTTGTGGATTAAGACATACAAGCATAATGAGTACCATTTTTATTAAATGAGCTATTTTTTTATGAGATCTGAAATAATTTAGTAGTGATACCACTGTTGGGACGAGAGAGGCATTTATCTTTTTTTCTCCTATTTACCTCTCTACAATGAATTCATTTCAACAATTCGTAAGCGTTTCTGATGTTCTTTTAAAAATAAAAATGAAGAATGAAAGTAAAGAAGTGTTACTTCTCAATGCTGGGTGGGTTTTTCCAAGGACCACTGTTTGTTTGTTTGTTTGTTTTTGCAGAACCAGGGATTGAACTCAGACCTTTGTGCTTGCCAGGAAAGCACTTATTCTACTGAGCCATCTCCCTGGTCCCAAGAACCACTGGTTGAAGCTGTTAATTGAGAGACTCATTAAATGTAAGAGCAGGAAGGAGCAGTGAGAAGTATACAGAACACTTTACCTGCCTCCCTGCAGTTTGCTTTGGGTGGCCACAGCTCTGGTGCTCGCATTTTGCATTTGCGTATGAGCCTGTAAGGACAGCAACGGATCTAGCTGAAAATGCTGTCCCAGGAGCAGCTGGAAAGAGGGGCCAGGTGGACCAAAATGAAAAGGTTCAGCATGGTTTCTGCTAACCTAGTACATTTTGGTAGAGGTTTTAATTGCCAGTGAATTTAATTCCTCCATGCAGCATCTAAAAATATATTTACTTAGCTCCTCAGTATTGAAGCTTGTTTCTCTTTGTCCTGACCTGAGTAGACGCAGAATAACTGACCTTCACCTAGCCCTGTACAACACGACCCTTGTTACTCAGATTCAATGCGATTGGGCTTGCAGTCAGTTTCTACTGAACATTTCTTTCTAAAAGAAAGAAGCTTATCTGCATTAGAAAGGGAGCCTTTGATGGGTTTTATTTTCTGCAGTCCATTTGTTTTAAACATGCAGCGTTATGCCCAAGAAAATGAAAAGTGAGTGAAAACCTTCTGAAATGCATCTGGTGTACAACAAAATATTTTGGCACATTGCTTTTAAGGTGCAGAGATTAACTGTATGCACTTTTGTGAAATGCTTTGAAGATAAAACACATTTTCTTAAAGCTTAGCATTATTATTCTAATTATTATTTTTTCCTTTTAAGCATTCATTTAAAGAAGCTCACTATACATATTAAGTAGTTTAGCAGCAGCAAGCTTTTATTTTATTCTGTTTTACCAAAAAAAAAAAAAAAATACAGATGACTCAGTCTTTAAGCATGTCTTCATTTGCCGTGGGAAAATATGTAGTTTCATAGAATTTTCCATAACCTATGGTCATTACATCAGAGCTTGAGAACAGAACTGGGCCCAAGTTCTGTTTTAAAATTATATTCCATGATTTTACACAAGTTTTTAGATATTCAACCCATGATCCTTGAATATTTAATATTATCGATGTAAAGGTTCAGTTAGAAGTACAATCAGTATTCATATATTTGTGACAATAATTTGTAGAAGAATGGAAATCAAAGTTCAATGTGCATCAGTCTTGAGGGAAATAAATAGAATGTACATGAATCAAATCCACTGTTCCTCCCTTATGGTCAGACTAACATGCAGCCGCTTTAAGCACATTTCTTCTCTCTTCAGTTGAAAACATTTCTAAATAATGATTTCAGACAGCAAAACACCTAGAAAGATGGGTACTATCTATAACAAAAATTAGTATGGCCTGTGTAATCATGAGCTATCAAATCATTAAATGAATAATTATTGAAATTATTTACATGCACCAGATCCTTATGGTCTTAGTGAGTTAAATTCATATAGAATGTTTCTAAACTATTGTGGTAGAATCAGCTATGGTCATCCCACTAAAGAATTGGTTTGAAAAATCCCCAGTGGCTTTACTTCCCAAGGAAAGTTAAACATATTCAATTTTCTTGTTCAAAATCAACATCCAGAGAAAGTGTACTTCAAAGAAGCCTTGAAGACCAAGGATGTTGAGGGATTTTCTAGTTACCTGGCCCATAAAACTGTTTTACACTGAAACATTATATTTCTCCAAGGGAATGTTCTTAAGAATCTTGCAAGGATTCTCAACAGAACTTGGGCCACTTCTGCCAGGCTGCCTTTCCCTTTGCATCTCTCAGCTGCCCAGCACTAGTCCTGTGGCTTTCACAAAATGGATCAGTATTATTGGTAGTCAAACAATAACCCAGAAAGAGAGAAGCTAAGAAATTTCAGCATCTTATATTTTCAAGTTAGGGCAGGGTAGTCAACAGTGAGACCCTAGGAGAAACCAGTTAGAGCTAAGGGGAACCGCTCCAAACACAGCAGTTCTGCATGGCTTTCTGTCCCACTGTTTGTCAAGGAATGTTTGTTGCTGCCAGCTCGGTATTAGTGGGGCACCAGGAACCAGAAGGTTAAACTGTTTACTTCCTTTAGGTAAATGAGCAAGATACACATGCACGTGTACATTCATGCACTCACACATGCACACATACACCTGATTATACTGGTTTTATAATTGGGAACCAGTCACACTGCCATATGATCACAAAAGTAGTGATATATACATACATATATATATGTGTGTGTGTGTGTGTGTGTGTGTGTAAATATACACAAATTCAGGAAGCCATCAGCAAATCAACTTACTGTTTCTTAAACTGTATAAGAGACCTTTTTTCATTTTTACTTTAAAACTTTTTATGGATACATGTAGAGATTCTAGATAATTTGATGAATTTACAAAAACAAAAAAGATATTTTCTGTGTAAACAGCATCACCAGGAGATTACTATTCATTACCAGTTCCACAGCAATCCCAAAAGCTTCCTTTTCCCTAAAACGATAAATGCTATTGTTACTTTAACATTGGATAGGAAGAGAACAAAGATGGGTAGAGCAAATGTAACAGGTGGAAAAATACTTGTTTTATTTAGCGTAGTAGCAGCTATAAGTAGGTAATTCATATTGAGAATAGTGTATGCTATGGTTTCAAAAACACTGACTGCTCCCCACTCTCAGTGATCTTCCTATCTCAGCCTCCAGAGTGCTTGGACTACACACTTGTGTCTCCTTATCTGGCTGCCCTACTGTTTTCTTGTGTTGAAATTTAAGCCTGAATGTGAGGTATTGAAAGGATGGAATCTCAGTCTCTGGTGGTGAGACTTGCAGCCCTTGGGAAGAGGTTAAGGTTAGACCAGTTCATTAGAGGGAAACCCTAAGGCGGGTTCCTAGCATCTTTATGAAGAGAGTTAAAGCTCAGAAGACACACAGACTCTCTCTATGTGCTTCACTGAACCACTTCGGAACCACATTCAGATGATTCCCCTTGACCTTGGATGAAAATTATGAGTAAAGAAAATCCCTTTTCTCATAATGTACACAGGCTCTGATGTCTCCTTAGCATTCAAATACGGACTGAACAATATGCATATCACATATGCGCATAGCTGTGGTAAGCCATGCACCTGAGAACAGCTTGGGGTAAATATGGATGCTATGCCCAGTGTTTCATTTCATTTGAATTACTCTTATCTGTTAATTTATTGCACTGTATGCTGGAGTATTACCTTTCTGCTTTATACTTGATGAATTTAATCTTTACATCAGTTCCTGGCAGAAGCAATGTGATTAGGATTGAATGTATCTTTATCTCCTCCCCATACTGCCCTGATACATAAACCTTATCATCCCACCTTCCTGCTACATCCAGCAGCTATCAGTCAGAGACAAATTCTTCACTGGAATATTTTGATCACTTCAAGAATGACAGCTAAATAGGGCTCTTCAAGTATGTAACCTTTTAGACATAATGCGTTCAAGAGCCATCTAGGATGTTGTGGGAATCAGCAGATAATTTCCTCCCTGCCTAGAGGTATCTCATTCCATATGAGTACCAGGTTCTTTACCCATTTATTTGGCGGAGGACAGTTGATCTTTTCTATTTACTAATGACTATGAATGGAGTTGATAGGAACATTCCCACAGAAGTTTGATTTGTAATCTAAATTTTCATCTGTTAGGTTGAAGAATGTGACTGCAGTCATGGTGTGTTTATTTAACTTAATAAGAAAGAATGAAACTCTTGCACAGTGTTTTTACAATATTGTCTTCTTATTTTGCTGCTATGCACAGATACACAATTATCAGTTCTTGTGAACTAAGGTTTATGGGTATACAATAATCCCTGAAAGACAACTAAGAGTCTTTCCTGAAAAGTCTACTTTCTGGGATAATAATGTAGTTGCTCAAGACTTCTAAGGGTTTATATAGTTATGTTATATTTCTATTTACTTATTTTTTGTATTTAGGAAAGGGTCTACAGGTGTTCAGGGTCTCACTACTAGACTGCACTTGTAGTGAACCACCTGTTTACAGCCTCCCAAGAGCTGTGATTACAGGGGCACACCACCACGCCCAGTGTCTATATTTCTATTTAAAATAAGTTGCTTATCATCAAATCCATTGGTCAGATTAACAGATAACAGTAAGCCTGGATATATGATATATAACCTATCAGCTATTGTTTATCAGATATTCTTGTATTGAAAAAATTCTGTGACATATGAATTGTATGTTATCCCATTTCTGTCATTGTTTCAAATTTTTGTTCTTGCTTTTGTTTGTATTGTTCAAAATAAAACAAAATTAATGTATGCACATTGTCCTCTAAATAACTCTTACAAAGACAACAGTATGCAATGTATTAATTATTGTAAATGTCCTACTAACCTGTTCTGAAACTTGCATTGCTATTTTATTATATTTCTCATTAAAATAAACAAAAATTATTTTTAAAAAACAAAATTGAACTAGAAAAAATAAAATGAGCTTCTTGTATAAATGTGAATGGAAATGTTTTAATCTATTTCAATACTCTAGGATGATGGGCTTATATCATTTAGATTTAGTATAATTTTATGTGTCTGATTAAGGTCCACTATTCTTTTTACTTAATTTGACAGCAGGGTTTTCTTTTCACCTATTGTACACCTGTTTTCTGGTTGCTTTTTGGAGTATAATATGTAAATCTGTACTGTCATGTTGTATTTAGGTCTAAATTTTTATCTGCAAGTCACCTTACAGAAATCGTACCACAATATGGAGTCTTTCACTCTCCAAACTTCAGGTCAGAGTTTCTTTATATATTATACCTATGTAAATTAAAAATGTCATGAGAAAATGTTTTACTTTTGCTCTCAGATGTCAAATATTTGGTGACACATCAAGAAATAACAATAGTGCTCTAAAGTAACTTAAATAATTGTATTTTCTGTATACTTTGCTCATTTCTGAGGTTTCAAGTTCCACTGGAAAAATCACTATTGTTCTGTCTGAAGAATTTTATCACCAGTTCTTTTAGGCATTTCTATCAACACTAAGTACTTTCTTATCCTCTTCTGAGAATTCTTTGCATCACAGAGATATTTTGATGAACACCGAGTTCTGCAATGATTGTTCTTTAACTTGAACTTCTAGTTCCCATGAAGAAATCTATAGCATTCAATAATCTCTCCCCATGTGACTCATATCTCTTTTTTTCTGCTTATTTTAAAGATTTTTCCTCTTTGTCTTCAGTTTTCAGCAACTCAGCCACAATATGATAAATTTTTTCCATTAGTACACTCATTTAATGTGTCACATATTTTATTTCTTCATTATTTACTAACTTGTTCTGCAGTTATTTTCTAAATAGAAATTTGCTCTTTCTGGTGATATTTTCGACAGCTGAGTTCAGGGACCAAGACGTTACTTCCTTTCCCACCATGTCAATAGGCTCTTGTAAAGGAATCTTCCTTGAAAACAGCTTGCTAAATGCCTACAGGGTGTCTTGGCCAAGGGATGAGATGAATCTTAAAAGGACCAGAGGTGAACGGGAGAAAACACCCAACATTAAATCAGGCAGCCAAGTATTGATGGTTGAGAGAGATAAGGAAGCTTAAGTGCTACCCAAACTCACACACTTGTTGAACATCCACTTCAGAATGGTGCTTTTCTTCTGCTATTAGAAGGTAATCAGTCATTGCTTAGAACATCAAAAGAAACCACCGCTTTGACAACAGATACAAAACAGACTACACAGTGGCCACTTATGTTACAATTTGTGGAGTGCATCAGGGCAAACAAGACTCTCTTTGGCTTTTTTCATACACTGCCAGTAGCACTTAAACATGATAGTCTTGCTCGCATGCTTGCTTAACATCATTTTGAAAGAGAAATAGGAATCTGTATATATGAATGCAAATCAAAATTTAGATGCAAATGTTAAAATTTACTTCTTTAAACTGTGTATATGTAGGTGTTGGACACTGAATCTTCTATTATCCTCTGCATTCTCAGTTCACACTGGATAGTCTATTTGCTTCGGGCTCTTATTTGACCAAGATTTTCATTTATTACCTTGCGCTGATACAGTCATTTTTAGATTTTTAGCTCAGAGTCTCTGTAGCATCAAGAACAACATCTCCTTGCATCATTTGAAGCTTATAGTTTACTGATGATATTAATCAAATAATCTATTCATTCGGTACATATTTATTGAGCACAAAATATGCATGAGTGCTATCCTGGGGACTGAGAACTCAATATTTAAGCTATGCAATGCAATTTGGTTGAACTGAACTTGATTTCAGAATGTATCCATGCAGAGAAATTAAAAAATAGCATGGGAAAATATGTCAATAAAATGAATAATATAAAAGAGAGTATCAAGCAACTATAAACTATATCAAGTAAACACTAAAAATAAAAATTATTTATAACAAGACTTTCTTCATTTACATGGTTGTAAATTATAGAAGTACATAAATTTAAATAACTTAAGTAAAAATTGAAACCCAGATTGTACTCTAGTTTGTCTCTCTTTAAAAACATCTCTTATTGACTAGGGAGGCTGAGGCAGGAGGATTGTTGTGAGTTCGAGACCAGCCTGAGCTACAAAGTGAGCTTAAGGCCAGCCTGAACTGCACAGTGAGACCCTGTCTCAAAAAGACAAAAAAAAAAAAAAAAAAAAAGCATCTCTTATTGAGACAGTAGCATAGTGTTTAGTGCCATGAATTCTGGTTGCAAGTCCAGCTCTGTTAGGCATCAATTATGTTACCTGAAATAGTTCCATATGTTCCAGGTGGCTTAGCTTTTCCATGTATAAAATGTGTTTAGTGATAATAGTATCCAGCTTGAATCTTTATAAACTGTGCTGAAGATTAAAATGTATTATACATTAAATCTTTACAATATTCCCAAGTACTTCCAAAACTGTCTCTTAAGAACAGTTTTGCATCTAAGAATAAAAACATAGGTAATTGAAAGACATAGGTAAGAGGGAAACATTCTATTTTTGTTTATACTTAACATATTTATGTTTAAACATCTCAATAGAAAAATTAAAATGAAGGAAATATAAATGAGAATTAAAATTTTCTTGGTTAGAGGACAAGGATTCCATAAGTGGCTCAGAAGTCTCTACACTAGTGTATAATGGAATTAGCCAATATACAGTGAGAGATAAAGGTGTCCTTGGGTAAAAGATATTGAGGAATATGAGTTATTGGCTTTTATTCCTATTTAGTAACTTCCTAGGACTTGAATATTTATTGGTAATGAGCAATCTCAAAAAGTTATAGAGTTAGCCGGGCGTGGTGGTGCATGCCTGTAATTCCAGCACTAGGGAGGCTGAGGCAGGAGGATTGTTGTGAGTTCGAGACCAGCCTGAGCTACAAAGTGAGCTTAAGGCCAGCCTGAACTGCACAGTGAGACCCTGTCTCAAAAAGGCAAAAAAAAAAAAAAAAAAAAAAAAAAGAAAAGTTATAGAGTCCTCAAAATAATTCTTTCTTAAGAAAAAAAAATTCAAGTATAAACTCAATCAGAATTTGAAGAGTTCAGTATTGAATGATCAATCTCAGTATTGTGAGCTCATTGATATTCAGTCTTGCCCAAGCACAGGAGAGGGAAAAGATGCGAGTGGCATATAGAATGCAAAAGATACTTAGAACTTGGGGTCTAAGTTCACTTATTTGACTTTACTTGTAGGACTAGAAAGGAATTGTTTTTTCTGTTTAAAGAGTGTAGAAGGAGGCGAGTTGAGTGGTGGCCACGAGTGGCCATCAGTTGAACAGGATCAGGAGAGATCAGCTAGGAGGAGCCATCCACAGCAGCATCTGCCAGCAGAGGTGGCAGGAAGAGGACACCAGGTGTCCTCTTAGTCTGTAGCAATGCAAGTGACACTCTGAGTGTGGCTGCAAGGTGACGGCAAGATGCTCAGGCTCATGCATGATAATAAAGAATGTGGAGAGACGATTTTAAAAAGTGAGGTGGACACACATTACAGGTTATAAGGTGCAAGCCCTGCAGCAGTGTCACAACGAGATAGTGAACACAGAGGACTAGCACAGAGCCAAGAGCTGTTTGTGCTCATGAGGAGCAGGTTAAGATACTACATCATGAATGTACCTTGATTTCCAGGATCTCCACAGAAAAAGAACCAATCCGGGTGTTTGTATGTGTGTTTATACAAGGTACTAAAGTTTTACCAGCACAACTTTCAAAACTCGGGCATAGAATTCATATTTATATCATGCCCAGAGGCTGAAAAGGAAGAGAGAGGGGTTCTTGCATATTAGTTAAGAGATAACTAGAGAGGACGCCTGTACTGCACTGGTGCTGAACTTGCAGTTCAGCCTTTGGATGACCTTCCAATTATCAGAGAAAATCCTGATATTCATTGTGTTCACTTCAGCTACTTTTCTTTGGTCTTATAACTGAACTTGAGGATATATAGAAGACACAAGACTACTTATAGAACTTTCCTCCTGAGATATATTTTTGGAGTACAAAGGAAAGGAACAGTGTTCAGTGCTGTCCGCTGCATATAGCATTCTGGGTTAGATCGTTACCATTGGTTCCCCAAAGAGGGAGTCTCTGAGGAGGGTTAGGCCGAGTTGGCTATCTTAGGTGCCTCAAAAACTTGGCTAATGTTTTCAGAATGTACACGTCACTAATCTTACAAAAAATGTCTTTTGCAGGGGCTGGGGAGATGGCTCAGTAGAATATGCACTTCCCTGGCAAGTGGAAGGGCCTGTGTTCGATCCCCAGATCTGCAAAAAGAAAAAAAAAAAAGTTTTTCACAAGATAAGGAGAACAATAGACCTCTGAAAAGATTATCAAATATTTCACAGTTAACCTTTTATTTAAGTTATACATGCAACCTATTCTATGTTTAGAAAATTGGTGAAGTTTAGAAAATTGAAGGAAGAACTTAAAATCACTGTCCATCAACCTCAGTCACACTGTATACCCATCTTGGATTGTTTCCATTTTTAGGCATTGTGCGGATGGTGTGTTCCACAGGATTAGCCCTGTTGTTATTCTCTGAAGAAAAAGAAAGCCAATGACACTGTTTGGTCAAGGGAGCTAAGAGCCGACAAAGCTCCTGTTTCTCTTTCCAGGCAAGGATGCAGGTGAAGAAGGCCACTAAGGCTCTTTAAAGAACAGTGTCAGTGAGTGAAGGGAAGAAAGATGGGAAACTGTTCAGAGTGACAGAAAGGACAACAGTGGGGACAGCAGAAGCAAAAGGACAACAGTGGGGACAGCAGAAAGGGTGATCTACACACACACTTGCCCTCCTCTGAGGTTGTTTATTTAATGTAAGTCTCTGAAGAAAGAATAATGGGCTCAAAATTTGAACACCTGTATGTTGTACATTCATATTTTCCAGTTGACATTATCAAAGATTATTCACAGTATTTACCACCACTACATAAATGCAGTATTCTTGAATATTTTTACTGAATGATTGAGAATTCTTTTTATAATGGTTTCCAATTAATATGTTAAAAAAGAAAATTCCGTTGCTTAAATTGGTAATTGCAGTTGGTAACAACATCGAAAGTTTTATCCTTATTCTCTTTCTACTTTTGTTTATTTAGAACGGGAAATAATATTCATCTCTATTTTATTGAATTTTAATTTTTACCACATCACCTACATTTAGAAATTTTTAAAAAATACATTTTTTCATGAAAAAGTAAAAACCAATTTAAAAAAAGTAGGAACTTTTACTTCTCTCCATATTATCTATTATTAATACCATTTATTTATTTTTTTTGTTTGTTTTGGTTGATCATTCTTCATTTGATGTTGAGACTGTCTGAGAACAGAATTGCTCCTCCTGCTTTTTTCTGAGGTGCTGGGGCATGTAGTATTGTTTTTCATCCTTTGACTTTGAGCCTATGAATGTCCTTTTGAGTTAAGTGTGTTTCTTGTATACAGCATAGTGTTGGATTTTGTTTCCTAATCCACTGTGCCTGTCTATTTCTCTTAATTGGTGAAATGAGTCCATTTACATTGATGGTTATAGTTGAAAAGTGTTGACTTATGATTGTCATGATATTTACCTGCTGTTGTTTACTCCTCTGTATCCTGTGTTTAATTGTCTGTCCTGTTTAGTGGGTTCCTTACATTCTCATTCCTTCAGTTCTGGTCATTGTTCTCTCTAGAACATCTGTCAGTAGCCTGTGTAGGAATAGCTTGGTCATCATGAAATTCTTTAGTTATTCTTTATTGTGGAAGTATTTCACTTCTCCATCAAACTTGAAAGAGAGTTTTGTAGGGTATAATAGTCTGGGCTGGAATTTGTTTTTGTACAGGACTTGAACTCTGCTTCATGCTCTCCTTGCCTTCATGGTTTGTGTAGAGAAGTAAGCTGTAATTCTGATAGGTTTTCCTGTGAATGTGAGCTGCTTCTTCTCTCTAGCAGTTTCCAGTATATTATTCTTGTGTTGGATTTCTGGGATCTTGACTATTATATGTCTCAGTGTGTTTTATTGAGCTCAATAGAAAAGCATACTAATAACAAGCTGCTCAAGTTACTTTTTTTTTTTTTTGCAGCACCGGGGACTGAACTCAGATCTTTGTGCTTGCCAGGGAAATGCTTATTCTATTGAGCCATCTCCCTGGCTGGCTGTCAGTGTGTTTTTACTTGTTTTGACATTATTTGATGTTCTGTATGCTTCGGTCACCTCAATGTTGGATTGTTTCCTCATATTTGGGAAGTTTTCTTTGATTACTTCTCCCCAAATTCTTATGTCATTTGTATTAACTCCTTCATTCTTATTGATGCCAATTAATCTCACATTGTTCATCCTGGCATCATATTGCAGGTGATATATTATTTTTTCCTGCTTTCTCATTGTTTTTAAGAGATCCCTTCTCACCTTTTCACTAGCTGCACCAGAGTCTTCAAGATCTGAAACTCTGTCTTAACTTCCACTCAAACAGCTTTGTAGACTCATGATTGATATTTTTATTTCATCTATATCTCTTTGACTCTGTTTCATGCATTCTATTATTTTTCTGTATTGCTCATTTTAGGAATCTGTCATATTTCTGACCTCCTCTATTTTTTTTTAATCCATGTCTTCTTTAGAGGTAGTTATTAATTCTTTTTCTGCAGAGTTTCTTCCAAGTTGGGTTTCCTCTGTGTATTTCCAGACTTGTTTCTGTATTTCAGATGCTATGATTTCAAAGAATCCTTTTTTGATTTCAGAAATTATTTCTGCTTTGAGTTTCTCATGACGTTTCTGCTGTTGTTTCTTTGCTTCTGATGCTGTTAATTCATACCTTTCAGCTGGAATAGTGTTCTCTGCACTTGTTCTGTGTGAGCATTGGTTTTCCTTCCAATGTTTCTGGATTTGATTCTTTATGCAAGAGGCTATGTATTCAAATATTTCTTTTTTTTATTTCAGGCATTAATTCTCATCTGAGTTCCTCTAAACCTTTTTGCTGTTGTTCCTTTGCTTCCAAATCTGCTTCCATATCTGTTAATTCATTTCTTTCAACAGATGAGCTAGTGTCCTCTGCACTTATTGGTGGACTCAAGGCCTGAGATTACATCTTTCTCCTTGTCTTTCTCATTTTGTATAGCCCTGAATTCTGACCTTTGCTATAGAGCTTTGGTGTAGCTATGACCTTAGCGTGTAATGAGATTTGGGTGCCAGTCTATTAAGTTTGATATCATCCAGTTATGCCTGGCCTGGATCTAGCTGCTGTGTTCAGTTCCTTTTTGCTGCAGCTTCTGTGGTTCCCCTCTGTTGGTTCCCTGATCAGGCGAGCATGAAGCGAGATGAAGAGTGAGTAGTGAAAATTCCCACTAGGTTGGCTGGCTTTGGGGTGGGGATCCAGAAAATTGCCAGAGTCGGCCCACGTTTCTCAGTCAGGTTGCTTTCTAAGTGGGCGGGCCTGGGATTTGGTGGGTCCATGGCTGAGCTGCACTGGGTCTGAGCCCATGGGTTGGAACCAGGGATCTCCGGGAAAGGGGATCACTGGGAAAGGTCCCTCCAGTGCAGCAGGCCTGAAAGCTCTCATTCACCGACCAAGTGTGCTCTATTTTATTGTTTTGATTTTATTGTTTTAAATTATGGTAAATAAATGTTGAAAAAACAAATTGACATATCCAGTGTACTTATAGAACTCCTGCTTTTCCACTTGCCTAAGTTGAAAGAGACCTGCTAAATTAATGAAGCAAAAATCTGGCTGTATCAATGACAATGTGTCCTCAGATAACTCCCATGTAGACAAGTAAAGGGAGGACATGAGATCCATTCTGACTGTGGGTGACACTGTCCAATGTGCCAGGAAAGTGAGAAGTCACACCATTTGGATTCTGCTGAACATGGGCATTTTTTTGTGTTGCCTTTGGGAGTACACAACAGACAGAAACTTCTTAAACCTTTAAAGAAAGATTCTCAACCTAGACTCACCATGAGTTTTCCAGACATTAACTGGGCTCTCGTAGTATGGGACTTCCAGCCTCTTGGACTCAGCAGCTACTGGCTCTCTAAGTGCTCCAGCTTGCAAAAGAATAGAAGTCTATGGGACTAAGAGCCTGTCCTGTTAACCAGTGTAATAAATGATCTTCCATGGTGCTCTATTCATGGTCTCATTTCTGTTTCTCTAGAGAACCTTGACTAACACTATATACACATACACACATACTCAGATTCTATACTATGTTATTTTTGTTTTTGTAAGTAGAGAAAAAATAACAAAAATGGATAAAATTTCAAAGCAAGATTGTAGGAGAGTAACAATGGTTAGTACATTGTGAATTGTTATCTTCTTCAATGTAGTTGCTCAAATTACAAGATATAGGGAGGAAAAAATTGGTCAAAAATATAGGCATCAACTTGGCTCCTTAGTGTGAGAACCTCAAAGAGAAAAAATGGAATCTGAAGAGTACAATACATACTGGGAAAAGGAGTTATTGATTTGAGGAGAAGGACAGAAGAGGGAGTAGGGGAAAGAGCTGTATCTATGTATGTAAGCAGGATGGTTTGGACTACCATACTGTGCATTCCTGCTACTCAACAGAAAGGAGCACACACTACTTTGTTTTTGCATCTTTATCTCAATTGTTTGTACTTCTTTTCTTAATTTCTTATACACTTTTTCTTTTGTCTTTTTTCTTCCAATTTTATATGCATATATCTGCTAATATGTATAACTGGTTGGAAGACAACACGATGTATTGCAACAAATACTGTGAAATCTGTATTACTTTATTAAGTGAAATTCTGTATCACTTGTAATTTCTTCTGCTTTAATTCTAATTTGAATTCTACTTAAAATTTAAAATTCAAATTCAAATTTAAAATATGTACATATAGGCATCAATCTTTGTTCTTTAGCCTAGATTCCCTCAGGTTCAGTTCTCAATAAATGATAGGGATGCACATAGCCACTAAAGACTAAGAGCTTTCCAAAAGGATAAAATAAATGGCAATAACATATTATTTATAAATATGTAATATTGTTAGACATTAGAGAAAGAACATAATTTAATTTGAAAATGAAATACTACCAAAGCATCTTTGGAATAACTATTAATAAAATCAAAATATTAAAAAAAATTCTGGTTAGGATGTGGATAAAAGGAAAATCACACACATTTGGAAGGAATATAAATTAGTATAACCAGTATGCAGAATCTTGTGAAGGTGCTTCAAATAATTCAAATTA
>PVKA01029912.1:6090-27932 GCA_004027165.1 Ctenomys sociabilis
TGGTACCAGGGTTCAAACTCAGGCCCTTGTGCTTGCCAGGGAAGCACTTATTCCACTGAGCCATCTTCCCAGCCCTAAATTGGTATTTTAATATGCAGCTCAGTGGCATTAATTACATTAAGTACAAAGTTGTACAATTTTTTAAAATGTATTTGGTACTACCCATTTGTTTGTTTTATAGTGACAAATTAGGCATACTGTATGAGACCAGTACCCCTATAGGTTATGGAGCCCCTTGAAATAGACATACTCCAGAATTTATCATTTTCAACACTTATAAGTCTGAAATTCCTGAATACCAAGTCACTCTCACTGCTGAGAGTTTGCAGTGTCCCGGATGGTTTATTCTCCCAAAGTGAAACTTTGTGCCCATTAAATGCGATTTCTAAGTTGGCGTATAACTGAGTGGTAGGGCATGTGTTCAGCATGCTCAATACCCTGGGTTCCATTATCACCACACACACATTAAAATCGTAATACTGGGGCTGAGGATATAACTCAGCAGAATATGTGCCTGCCTGGCAAGCACAAGATCCTGACTTTGATCCCCAGGAACAAAAAAATAAAATAAAATCATAATACTAATTTTGCTGTGGTGGCACATGCCTATAATCCTGGCTCTCAGGAGGTCTAGGCAGGAGGAGCACTCTGAAACCAGGACCAGCCTGAACTGCCTCGCAATACACTGTCTCAAAGCATCAAAATAGAGCTGGGCATGGTGACACATGCCTATAATCCCAGCACCAAGGATGCTGAGGCAGCAGGATCACTGCGAATTGAGGACAGCCTGGGGTACAAAGTGAGCTCAAGGCCAGCCTGAACCTCATAGCGAGACCCCATCTCAAAAAGACAAAAAAAAAAAAGAAAGAAAATAATGAAATACTAATTTAAACATTACCCACCCCCCAATTCCTCCTCCCAGCACCTGGAACTCACAACTTTTATCCCAAGTACTTTGTTCTAGACTCATCATATAAATAAAAATACACAATACTTGTCCCTGTGTATCCAGCTTATTTCATTTGGCATGATTTTGCCAACTTCCCCCAAATCATAGCATGTGTCAGAATTTTGTTCCTCTTTTTTTTTTTTTTTGAGGAACGGGGCTTGAATTCAGGCCCTTGCACTTGCCAGACACGTACTTATTCTACTGAGATATCCCTGGCCCTTTCTTCCCTTTTTTTAAGTGTATATAGTACAGGAACTACATACACAGCTTGGACTTATAGTTATCCTCCAGTTTTCAGCCTTCCCAGCACTGAGATTATAGGCATGAACCACCACACCCAGTCTTTGTTGTGGGCTCCATTGAGGGTTCTGTTGCAGGTTCCATTGTGGGCTCTGGGCACCCAGGGGGTAGGGCTGATGCAGCATATGGTGCCAGGGATCAAACCTGGTCCCTGCAGTTGCCTAAGCAGGCACTTGTCTGCTGGTCTATCTTGCTGGCCCTTGTTGGTAGATATTGACAGATTGTTTTTTCTACCAAGGATTGAACTCAGAACCTTGCACTTGCCAGGAAGACATGTATGCCACTGAACTATCTCCCTGGCAAGACCTATTTTCTATTCTTTAAAAAAAAAAAACAAAAAACAAAAAAACTCGTTTTGTTTTTTGTACTGGGAATCAAACTCATGACTTCTAACTTGTCAGGCAAGTTCTATGCCACTGAGCTATATCGTAGGCTCTTGGTGGATCCTTTTTTTTTTTTTTTTTTTTCCCTCTGGTGGAACTAGGGATTGAACTCAGGCCCTTGTGTTTGCCAGGGAAGCACTTATTCCACTGAGCCATCTCCCAGCCCTTGTTGGTGGATCTTATGGCAATTATTTTTTGTTGATTGTGACAGAGTCTCAATATGTAGCCTAGGCTGGCTTAAACTTGTGATCTTTTTACCTCAGCCTCTTAGTGCTGGGATCACAGGTGTGTGACACCACACTCTGCTCTGGTAATTTTACTTTTAATTTTAGAAAAGTGGCAAAACCATTTCCCACAGGGGCTGCACCAGCGCTGGGTGAGCCATTGAAAAGGCTAGGCCAAGCTTAGATAACTCATCCTCTCATTCTGACTCCCAGCACAGCTCCTTGGGGTGGAAGAAAGCACTTGTGTCAGCCACCCGCTTCTGGGTGGGGCAGCAGCTTCTTCAGGCTTTTCCTTTTGGAGTCATCATTTAAATCTGAGGTAATGACTTCTAACCTTCATTCTGATTAATTCCACTATTACAAAAATTCTGAGCAAGCAAGCATGGTGGCACATGCCTGTAATCCTACCTCTTGGAAGGCTGAGGCAGGAGGATTGCTTTGGGGTAGCCTAGACTACATAGTGAAACCCTGCTTTAAAAAAATCATGAGCATGCTGGTTAGATTGCCCTTATCAGCAAAATTTCTGCTTTTTTTTTTTTTTTTTTTTGTCTTTTTTGAGACAGGGTCTCACTATGCAGTTCAGGCTGGCCTTAAGTTCACTTTGTAGCTCAGGGTTGTCTCGAACTCACAACAATCCTCCTGTCTCAGCCTCCAGTGCTGGGATTACAGGCATGTGCCACCATGCCCTGCTTTTTTTTTAGAGATGGGGTCTTTTTTTTTTTTTTTTTTCGTATATTTGGTACAGGTTCTCATTACACAACTTGGACTCGCAGTGATCCTCCTGTTTTCAACCTCTGGGCTGGTGTGGTGTATAGTGCTGGGGATGGAATCCCTGTCCCTGCACTTGCCTAAGCAGATGCTTAGTCCACTGAGCTATCTTGCAGGTCTGGAGACAAGGTCTTAATATGTAGTCATTTGGTTTTGTTATGTATCTCAGGGTAGCCTCGAATTTGCAGTGATCCTCCTACCTCAGCTTCCTTAGAGCTGGGATCACAGGCATGCACAACCAAGCTCCACTTTGTGTTTTTTTTTTTTTCTTTTTGAGACAGGGTCTCACTATGCAATTCAGGCTGGCCTTAAGCTCACTTTGTAGCTGAGGCTGGTCTCAAACTCACAACAATCCTCCTGCCTCAGCCTCCCAAGTGCTGGGATTACAGGCATGCACCACCACACCCGGCTTGTGTTCAGTTTTATGGGTTCTCTTTTTCTTAAAGCTTTTATGAGAGCCTACTCCTGGGCTAGAATCCTGGGTTTGTGATTATCAGCAAGTCACTCAACTTCTCTGGCTTGCTGTCTTGTAGAGGATATTGGGAGATGTGATGCCATAGTTATTTTTTAGAAGACTGTTTTGCTACTTGGAAAAAGAACCCAGTTGTGGGGCCAGGGAGATGGCTCAGTAAAATAAGCACTTCCCCGGCAAGAGCAAGGGCCTGAGTTCAATTCCCTGTGCCTAAAAAAAAAAAAAAAAAGAACACAGTTGTATAGTCTGTCTTTCTTGTTTTTTGTTTGTTTGTTTTGTTTTTGAGATAGAGGCTCACTCTGCAGTTCAGGCTAGCCTTGATCCTCCTGCCTTAGCCTCCCAGGTGCTGGGATTATAAGCATGTCCCATCACACCTTGCTTGTAGTCTACCTTTGAAGCAGTTCTATATCAAAAATAGTCCAGGTCTTTGTGCACAGAACAGGATAGAGTCACTGAGCACACACTTGTTAGTTTGTCACAAGGAGCTATGTGTGTCATAGACCACAGAATGGCAGTAGGAAGAGGGCAAAGGGTAGAAGGCAAAGGGAAAATGGGTGAAGGAAGGAGGGCTCAAACGTAAAAGGGAAACAAGGGCAAAGACTCTAACTTCTGGTATTTATAAGATCACTTTATTTTCTGTGGTTTTGTTTTATTTTGTTTTGTGGAACTGGGGACTGAACTCAGGCCCTTGCGCTTGCCAGGGAAGGGTCTATAGGGTGTTCAGGGTCTCACTAATAGATTGGACTCATAGTGATCTGCCTGTTTATAGCTTCCCAAGAGCTGGGATTATATGTGTGTGCTACCACGCCCAGTCTCAACTGCTGTCTCAGCATGCCCCCCCACCTGTGCCTGCTTGCAGGTGCTTTATCCTCTTCCTCTTCTTCCTCCTCCTCCTCTTCCTCTTCTTCTTCTTCCTCCTTTTTTTTTTTACAGTCAGAGGGATTGAACTCAGGACCTTGCATTTGCCAGGCAAGGATTATTCTACTGAGCTATCTCCCCAGCCCTATTTCATTTTCTAGAGGCACTAGCATCTATCAATTTGATGTCACTTTGATTAATTTACAGTAGAAAGAGATGATAAAAATTACTGTACTTATAAAATATATGAAAAAATTAGAATACCAAAATAAAAACATCTCTAGAGTGGTGGCCTATGCCTATAATTCCAGCACTTGGAAGGCTGAGGCAGGAAGATAGTTCAAGGCCAGCCTGCACTATGTAGCAAGACCCTGTCTCAAAAAACCTAACCAAATGAAGAAATAAACAAAAGACAAAAAAGTAATAACTAAATAAAAGAGCAGATAGGAGTGTTGGTTGCATGCTGGAGAGGCTGAGGCTGGAGGATTATTATATAGTGAGACCCTATCTTTAAAAAAAAAATTAGGGGCCAAGGAGAGCTCAGTGGAATAAATGATTGCCAGGCAAGCACAGGCCCTGAGTTGAATCCCTGATACCAGGGGCTAGGGACATGGCTCAGTGGAATAAGTGCTTCCCTGGCAAGCACAAGGGCCTGAGTTTAATCCCTGGTTCTGAAAAAATAAAAAAAATTAGAAGTCATTATGGGCTGGGGAGATGGCTCAGTAGATAGCACTTCCCTGGCAAGTGCAAGGGCCTGAGTTCAATCCCTGATCCTGCCAAAAAAAAAAAAAAAAAAAAAAAAAAAAAATCAGAGGCTGGAGATATAGCTCAATAGCACAATACCTGCCTGTCAAGCACAAGGTCCTGAGTTTGATTACCAATGCCAAATAAATAAAATAAAGCTTTATTTATTTATTTATTTATTTATTTATTTATTTTTGTGGAACCAGGGCTTGAACTCAGGCCCTTGCACTTGCCAGGCAAATGCTTTTCTAGTGAGCTATCTCCCCAGCCCCTGTATACATTTTTAAAAGACTTATGTATGGCAATAAAATCTATGGCTGCTATTGAACAGGTTTGTCCTAAACTGAAGGCCTGGATGTTTTGTATATGAACTTTGCCGACTCATTCCTATTTGCTTCTCAGAAAAACAGTGAGAGTGTCCTGGACAAAGTGAATATCTAAAAGTGAGCATCGCTTGCTGGGCTCCTGACTCAGCATAGCCTTAGCTGTCTCCTGGCAAAGAAAAGCAAGGACTTTGTGACTTCTCCACCACGCTCAATAGTGCTTTGGGCAGATGTCCTCACTGTGTCTCATGAAGCAGCCTCTCGGGACAAAAGATAGGATCAGTATGCACAGGCTGTGCTGGGCTCCCCTGGGGATGCCCTGTGCCTCTGGGGTGCAACCTACATTTGTTTTCAAAATAGGGAATGGCCTGTGTCATCTTTTCTTACTTCTTTTTTTTTGCTGTTGTTGGCATGGTTTCAGACAGGGGCCTACTATGTAATTCACGTTAGCCTCCAACTCGAGGTGACCCTTGTGCCCCAGCCTCTCCTGAGGGTTGGGATGACAGGCTTGCATCACCACACCCAGCTCAATATGGATGAACCATGGGGACACTAAGTACTAAGGGAAATAAGTGACAATCACAGGACAAAAACTTCAAGATTCCTACTTATCTGATGTCTGAGAACAGTCAGAGGCAGAGTCTGACAGTGATCTGGTGGGGGAGAAGGGATGAGGGGACTAAGGGACACAGTCCTCCTCGCACAGAGGAAAGGCACTCAATGCCCAGCAGCTGATCAGGTTGAGGGTGTTTTCCAGGCTGGGATGCAGTTGGGGAAGGTGCCTATCTAGCATGCCCCATGCTGTACGTCCCATGCAATTCCACTAAGTAAGACACTTGGGTAACAAGGCCTCCCCAGAGATACAGGGCTTCTGCTGGGCCCTGCTTTATAAGACAGAAATCTGCTGTTTTCTTTTTCTCCTTTTTGCAATAATTGGGATTGGACCCATGACCTTGTGCCTGCTAACAAGTGCCCTAGAATGAACTACAACCTCAGACTTCCTTTATTTGCTATTTTAAAATTAAATTATTGTTACCACTATTGCTGTTATAGTGGTATTAGGAATGGAATCAAAGAACTTCACATTGATCTGGATCCCTAGACCTTTTTACATAGCAGCTACCCACAAGACTAAATTCCTCAGACTGGACTCAAACTTGGGATCCTCTTTGGTGCCACCACACCCAGCTTTTTTTTTTTTCAGAACCAGGGATTGAACTCAGGCCCTTGCGCTTGCCAGGGAAGCACTTATTCCATTGAGCCATCTTCCTGGCCCTTAAGTTAATCTTGAATTTATGGCTGACATGCTTCAGCCTCCCAAATGGTTGGATCACCACCAATATGGATGAACCATGGGGACACTAAGCACTAAGGGAAAAAGATATGTGTATTTGGTACAGAGTGTCACTGTGCAGCTTGGACTTGTAGTGGTCCTCCTGTTTTCAGCCTCCCAGCGCTGGGATTGCAGCCGTGTGCCACCACACACCAGGAATCAGCTGCAGGCTCGCGGGGATAGGGTGAGGGCTGGGCAGGAGTGGGCACCATTATTTCCCTTAGTACTTAGTGTCCCCATGGTTCATCCATATTGAGCTGGGTGTGGTGATGCAAGCCTGGCTTAGTTTTCTTTTATTGAATGCTGATCCTTTTTTTAAAAAGTCAGTTAAAGGCTGGGCATGGTGGCACATGCTGAGAATCCTAGCACTTATGAGGCTGAGGCAGGAAGGTTGCTATGAGTTCAGGCCAGTATAGTATACACAGTGGGGTTAAGGCCAGTCTGAACTACATAGTGAGACCCTGTCTCAAAAAAAAAAAAAAAAATATATATATATATATAAATACATGTATATATACATACATACATATATATATATATATATATATATATATATATATATATATATATACTCTGTGTGTGTGTGTGTGTATAGTTTAAATGAAGTAGGGTGCAGATTTAGAGACTTGAAAATTTAACCCTTCCAGAATAAAGCTTGACACTTAACTCAGAGATAATGGTCAGGGCTGTGTCCTGTCAGGTGTCACCATGTAGCACAGTCACCATGGTCCTAGCCTGCCTTGTACACCTGTCTCTTTCTCTTCTGTTTCCCCCTGTGGTGCTGAGGATGGCACCCAGGTGTCAGGTATGGTAGACAAAGCTTCTGTCACTGATGACTTTCCCAGCCCCACTCTGTCCCAGGAGAGCCTGACTCTAGGACAGCATTGGGAAGGCGGAAATATTTGTGACCTATCACTTGAGAGGCCGCCAAGCAGTCTGCACAGAGGAACTTTAGACCCAAAGACCAGTGTTTCACAGGGGTCACAGATAAAGGCAAGCAGGAAGGTCTGCAGGCAAACACCGGGTATGGTCATGTACACCTATAATCCAAGCATTCTAGGAGGCTAAGGCAGGAGGATCACGTGTTTAAGTACAGCCTAGACAATTTAATGATTTAAGTGAGATTGTGTCTTACATAAAAAAAGAGCTGGGGATATAACTCAGTGAGAAGAGCCTAGATTTAATCCTTAATATTACAAAAAATAGAAAATAAAGGCTTAGGACCAGTGAGATAGTTTAGTGGACTAAGCACTTACATAGACAAGTGCAGGACTGGGGCTCAGTACCAGTACCGAATGGTGCCCACTCCTGCCCACCCCTCACCCTATCCCCGCGAGCCTGCAGCTGATTCCTGGTGTGTGGTGGCACACGGCTGCAATCCCAGCGCTGGGAGGCTGAAAACAGGAGGACCACTACAAGTCCGAGCTGCACAGTGACACTCTGTACCAAATACACATATTTTTTAAAAAGAAAGGATAAAGAGAATAAAGACCTAAATGCAGTTAGGTACCCAGAGCCCTCTCAACAGCCTGGAGTGGGGCCAGCACTGGTGGCTCAGGCAGGCAGACCAGTGCAGGCCAGGGCAACCTCAGCACCACTTGTGGCTCAATGCCCTCTGCCTGATGGGTGGGTCCTTATCATGTGTGGCTTGGCCTGTCCTCTGGTGACCCCAAAGTCCTGTGACTTGGTCATTCTATCAGTCGAGGCCCACACTGGGACAGGGAGATGCTTTGGTTTTCAGGGCTCTCCCCACCCCACAATGTGCATTTAACTTTCGCCAAAGTTGACACCATCCCTCATTGCTGTCCCCAGTTCCTGGACTGTGGTTGGAACATAACAGGTACGCAGTGAATGTTTGCTGAACCAACCAGCAAGTCAGTCCCCAGCCTGATGACAAAGGCTGACTCAGTACAGAGCTCTCAGGTGTGATGTTAGCCCATAGTAAGCATTCACTCAGGGCTCTGTTCCAGTGGTCTCCTCCTTATCAAGGCTGTGACAATCAGTGAGGCCCAGCCCCTATAACCTTCCAGGGACAGATTCCTTTCCAGGCTTCTGGATTTTAATTTTCCGATATTGTTTTTCTCTGTGGTAGATCTGAAACAATAATTTCATCTTTCATGGCCCTACATAATAATCCAATATATATATTTTTTTCTTTTTTGAGACAGGGTCTATGTAGCCCAGGCTGGCCTGACCCTTGCAGTGATCCTTCTACCTCAGTCTCACAAGTGTTGGGATTACAGGTGTGCACTGCCATGCCTGGCTATATCTAATACCTCTATATTACATCATTGTAATACTATGATTATTTTTTAGGTGGACAGTTTTCAGATTAGAATGGCTGAGTAGTTTTATAGAGCACTTAGGGTCAGGGAGATGGCTCAGTGGAATAAGTGCTTCCCTAGCAAGTGCAAGGGTCTGAGTTCAATCCCTGGTTCCACAAAAAATAAGTAAATAAATAAAGATATAGAGCACTTAACTTGGGGCTGCCAAGCCATGCTTTTATTGTTTTTGAGACAGGGTCTCTTTGTAGTTCTGGCTGGCCCTGAGCTCTCTATGTAGACCTTGCTGGTCATAAACTTAAGCCAATCCACCTGTCTCAGCCTCCCAAATGCTGGGATGACAGGTATGCAACACAATCTGGGGACTGTCCTCTCAGTGTCAGCTGTGTACTACACACAGTGCAGACCAGGAGGAGTCACTAGGCTCCTGAGGTGATGGGCCTGTGCCAGCTCCGATCAGGGGACAAGGGAAGGTAGACATGTCATCTGAAAAATTTGCCTGGCTTTCCCTCATGTAAACTATATTTTATTTCCATTTTTGGTGCCAAGGACCAGACCCAGGGCTTCCAGCTTGCTAGGCAAGTGTTCTATCACTGACCCACATCCCCAGCCTGTGTTTCCTTTACAGAGTCACTCTGTAAGCAAGCATTGCTCAGGACAGCCCACTCTCTCCAAGGCTAGTAAAGTCAGGGCTTTGAATTCCTTGTGCCTGCAGGCCTGAATGTGGTCCAGAACCAGGGAAGCAGGACCTAAAGGTACAGGTTTTGTTTGTTTTTTTTAGACAGGGTCTCCTCATGTAGTTTGGACTGGACTTCAACTCAGTATGTAGCCTAAGCTGGCCTGGAACTTTTGGGGATCCTCCTGCTTCATCTTCCCAAGTGGAGGCTTTTTCCTATTTTATTTGCACTGTACCGAGGCTGGACTTCAACCATGCATTGCCCTTCCTCCTTGCTTCAGCATAAAAGAGCTCCCTTCCTTGTCAGCTACTGCCTTTTAGTGGAGACACCACAAAGATGAATGAGATTAGGGTGGCGAAGCCTGGAAACTTCTGAACCTGTGTAAGTTTCTCAGTAATGAAACATGGAAACCCCAAAACACCATTTTATTATTGGCACCTCTAGTGCTACAGCTTAGTACATATGTGGTGAGCTCAAGCATTTATTCAACCTGATGGGAGATGCCTTTATGTACCGAGTTTAAAACATTCACCCTTTACATTGTTTTGGTTTAAAAAGTTTCAAATGTCACTGGTTCTTAAAAAGAAGACATTCATAGGGCATTGTGGTGCAGTGGTGCATACCTGTAATCCCTGCACTCAGGAGACTGAGGCAGGAGGATTAGCAAAAGTTAAACGTCATGGGGCTGGGGAGATGGCTCAGTGGAATAAGCACTTCTCTGACAAGCACAAGGGTCTGAGTTCAATCCCTGGTTCCACCAAAACAAACAAACAAAAAACAAAGTTAAATGTCAGCCTGCACCACAGATTAAGACCCTGCCTCAAAAAACAAAACAATGAGGCCAGGGAGATGGTTCAGTAGAATAAGTGCTTCTCTGGCAAGCGCAAGAGTCTGAGTTTAATCCCTGGTTCCACCAAAAAAACAACAACAAACCAAAAAAAAAAAAAAAAAAACATTAACTATGATCACTGCTACTTGGACACTGAGCTGGGAGTCACCTGCTAAATGTCTTCCAGTGACTAAGTACCAGTGGTCTGCAGGTGGGTTCAGGCTGAGTCTCAATAGCTGTGCTTGAAGATACAGACTTGGAAGTGGGAAGGATGGCTGAATTGGAGCAAGAGACAACCTTTCCACATCATCACCAGCACAATAGAAAGTGGGTGCTAACCTCCAAGAACATATTTAGTATGAGATTATAGTGATTTCAGGACCTTTTGGAGCTCAAGAGAGGAGGGTTTTCTTTTTACCCCTATGCTTCTAATAAAGCCATTTCAAATTGGACACACAAAATGGTACAGTGTAGGGCCGGCCAAAGAGCTCAGCTAGGATTAAAACACCAGGAAGCAGGCACAGGGGCCAGGGGTTCCATCCCTGGACCTGCCATGCCAGGCCCGCCCCTGGGACTCCCCAAGACTGCAATTGAGACTGGACATGGTGGTGCAGGCCTGTAATCCCAGCACTTGGGTGGCTATAAATAGGAGAATCACTACGAGTCCAATCTAGTAGTGAAATTCTGAACACCCTGTAGACCCTTCCCTAAAAATACAAAAAACACAAAAAATGTGTGTTAGTTCACATTGAATAGTTAACAGGGGTGGTGCTGGGTCAACCTAGGGCTGTTTTTGCATCTAAAAAATTGTATTGCTAATATGTATATAGCATTCATTAAAGAGTATTTATGCTCGGACACAATAAATCTTGCTTCTTTCCCCTCCCCTCTGACTCCTCTCCCTTACAAAAGCTGTTTCCATTTTTTCCCTTCTATTCTTTTCTCCTTGTCCCTTTCCTTTCTCCCTTCCCTCTTTCTTGTTCTTATCTGAACATATCCTTCATATTTCCCAGTATCTGTTACATATTTTAGTCTTTGTTTACACTTTCAGTTTCTCAAACCAGAGAAACAAGATGATATTTAACCGTGCCTCCAATTTATTTCACTTAAGAATATGGTCTTCAGCCAGGTATATACCTCAGTGGCATAGCACCTGCCTGGTAAGCTTGAGGTCCTGAGTTCAGTTCTTACCAAGAGAAAGAAAGTGTGGTATCAAGGTTTGTTCATTTAGCTAGAAATGTTTATTCCAGGGACAATTTTGAACTTTTTGTTGTTGTTTACTGAAACCAGCATTTGCTATCAGGCTGGCCTCCAACTCATGGTGATTCTCCTGCCTCAGCCTCTTGAGTGCTGGGATGACAGGCATGTGATATCACACGGGGAAGGACTATTTTTGTACTACAGTATTGCAATTATTCCCCTGGCCTTTGCACTGGGGACTAGGGATATATATTGCTCAGCAACACAGTGCCTGCTCAGCAAGCACAAGGTCCTTAGTTTTATTCCTGGTGCCAAAAAAAAAAAAAAAAAAAAAAAAGCTTTGGCTCAGGGCCTTTGCACTGATCTACAATCTCTGCCCATTTTTGAAATAAGGTCCTTTTTCTTTTTTGGCAGAACTGGGGATTGAACTCAGGCCCTTGCGCTTGCCAGGCAAGTGCTTATTCTACTGAGCTATCTGGGCCCTTCCTTTCTTTCTTTTTCTGTGAGACAAGGTCTTGCTAAATCACTTACACTGGGCTTACACTGGGCTCTAACATATCTGAGTCAGCTTTCCAGGGGGCTGGGATTACAGGAGTGAGGCACCACACATGGAGTGAATAATTTTGGTTTCATCTGAGGCAAGAGCTATCTATGACTCTGTACAATTTCATTTATTTATTTGTCTTTGAGATAGCCTCACTATGCAGTTCAGGTTGGCCTTGAGTTCACTCTGCAGCCCAGGCCGGTCTCAAACTCTCAGTGATCCTCCTGCCTCAGCCTCAAGTGCTGGTATTACAGGTTGTTTATTGAGACCTTGTTGTATAGATGAGCTCTCCTGGCTTTTTGTTGTTGTTTGTTTTTTGTGGAACCAGGGATTGAACTCAGGCCCTTTTGCTTACCAGGCAAGTGCTTATTCTACTTAACCATCTCCCCAACCCCACCGCCTGGCTTGTTCATTCCCTAAACCCTAGGGCGTATCACATCTAATGTGCTAAGTGGGTCACAAGGAGGGTTGTGACACAATCTCATCACCGACCCTCCCCTAGTATTGGGTACAGAAGCCTGGGCTTTCACCTTGAGCTACATCTCCAACCCTTTCTACTTTTTTTTTGGCGGAACTGGCAGGGATTGAATTCAGGCCCTTGCCCTTGCCAGGCAAGCACTTATTCTACTGAGCTATCTCCCCGGCTCCTCCTTTCTACCTTATTTTGGACGCACGGTTTCACTGTGTAGCTGAGACTGGCCTGGCATTTGACAAGCGAGGACTACCGCGCCCGGCTCACCACCAGGTTTTATTTAGCCTTGGCTTTTTTTTTTTTTTTTTTTTTTTTGCGGAATGGTCTTTTGTCACTGCCAGATTATCTGGTCGTGGCCTGGCCTCCCTTGGCTGCAGCAGCCTAGAACGAGCACCCGACTCCAATTTCCCAACTCTACAGGACCGGCGAAGAACAGGACAGCAAGCTGAAAGGCCGAGAGATGGGATGCACCGGAAAAGCGGCGGCGCGCGGATCCAGACGCCTGCCCCGCCCCGCCTTACGTCGCGCTCGTGCGGGGTGAACGTCCCGGCGAGCGGATCTGATTGGATGATGGGAGCCCTGCACGCTGATTGGCCGCGTGGGCGAGGCGGAGAGGAGCCGTGCGCAGCGACGTGTGTGGGGCCGTGTGCAGACCCGCGTGTGGCGCAGGCAAGGACCCTGAAAATAAACAGCCACTGCCCCGCGAGCTTCCTTCTCTGGGCCTGTATCCGATTCTCTGCCGCTGCCGGTCCGCTCAGAGGCCGAAGGTGAGGGAGAACGTGTGGGCCGGTGTGGAGAAGCTGCGGTACTGCCCGAGCGGAGGCGGACGGGAGGCGGACGGAAGGGGTCGGGAGTGGGGCGATGGCGGCCGCACTTTGGCCTTCGCTGCTGCTGCTACGTCAGGAGGGGAGCTCGGCGGGCCGCCTCGGGCCCGGCTTCCGGTCCACTGTCGCCCACGACCCCAGTGCCCTTCCTTGGTCCGGGAGCTTGGTGTTGAGCCTCAGCCTCTCCCGCCCAGGCCTCACTCCGGACCGCGCGCTCGGCGGAGAAGGCCGAGCCGGGCAGTGCTAGGCCGGGGCCCGCGCTCGTATCACGGGTGCGGGGCTGGGGCCCCTTGGCGGGAACCGATGGGCGGGTGGTGGGGGATGGGTGGGCCATGTGCGGGTCGGGGCGCAGGCCTCGGGACCCGGACCCTCTTAGCGAGACCTGGGCTTCTGGAGAATGTGTTCTCCCTGCCTGGCAGCGTCCCTATCGTTATATTTTTTTCACGTAGGTTGAAGGTGTTGTCTTACACTGTCATTTAGAAGAGTTGGTAAGAACTTTTCGCCAAATCAAAATTTAAATTCCAGAGGCCATGTTTAAAAAAAAAAAAAAAAAAAAAAAAAAAACGCTTCCCAGAAAAAAAGACATGAATTTGCCAGGGTTCCAAGACAATTTCAGTAGTAGTTTTTGCCGTCATTTCTTGGCTTAAACGGGTGTAAATTATAATTAAGACTTTAAGTTTTCTTTTAGATTGTCTATACGTGAAAGCCTATTTTAGGAAGGCATGGTCGCCCACGTTTGGGTTTGGGTGTTGATTTGTTATGGACAAGGCGTATGCCTTGTTGCCACATGTTAAGCACATGGTTTCAACCAGAGGGCATTTTAAAAGGAAGTGACCGCATGTTAGACTAGGAGATCTTAGACAGTTTGCTCCGTAATTCTCTGTGACTTAAGTAGTGTGCGTCATTCAGAAGGGCTCTTAGAGGTAAGATAAAAGAAGCCAAGGTTTGAGGCTTTTTGTCTTCTTAAAAATAAAGAATGATTGTTCATTTTTCTCTTTTTCTCAGATTGTGGTGTGTGTGTGTGTGTGTGTGTGTGTGTATGTATGTATGTATGTATGTATGTATGTGTGTGGTACTGCGGATCAAATTTGGGACCTTAACGCTTGCCAGGCAGGCATATGTGCCATTGAGCTGTGTCTCCGGCCCCTTGTTCCTTAAGTAAGTTTTAAACACTTTTTTTTTTTCACTTTCCTGTTGTCTGACTCCATTTTGGAAACAACCAGTTAGTATTCGCATCAAATCTTTGAAGATTTTGAAAAGATTTATGAGATCTAACTAAACCATATTTCCTAAGCTGTTTATGGAACGCCCAAAGAATTACCGTAATGAAGGCTCCAAAGTGTCAGCTCATGGTACATATTTTTAGCTGACTTGCCTTCAAGGACCTCTTTGTGTGCTAGAATATAAAAAGAATAATTTGATTCACCAGCATAAAGCACTTAAAATTTTTCCCAGGTTCAGCTCGGAACCGTTTTTTAAACAGGAGCTAAAAGTATTTTGTTGTATTATATACATCACATTAGAAAACTTTCTTGGTATCAAAGATTCACATTCCTTTTTAAATTGATGAGAGAAGTTATTGATTTCAAACAGATCTGCAGTCTGAAGTACTATGGACCTGGCTAGGGCTGGTAGTGCAGGCCAGCCTGGGCTACCTACTGAGTTCAAGGCCCGTCTGAACTACCTAATGAGACCCTGTTTCAAGAAGAAAAAAAAAAAATTATGAGCCAAATCGGTGTCAGCTTAAGGGGCACTGGCAATTGAGCACCTGAAACTTAAGTCATTTTTAAGTTATTGAGTTAGTTTTGTGGTTATTATTTATGGTTGGATTACTCTTTTCCTATAACAGATTAGTGCTCACAAGCAATGGAACCAGTATTGGACTATTAGGAATGTCCGGCTTATAGGCAGAGTGCTGAGCCTTGGAAATTTTGCTGTTTCTTTAATTGCAAGAGTGAATGATTAAAAAATAAAACAAAAACTCTTGCTGGCTTCTTTCCTCTTCCTGGCCTTCTCTGACAGTAGGTGAGGAGCCAGAAGACTGATGCCAAGGCACCCTGGCCACTCTAGGGAACTGCTTTTTCCCTGTTCTCACTTAAGGTAGCTCCACCTCTGCAGTGTCAGAGGCTGGTGCAGTACAGGAGTGCCACCAAGAGGGTCCGGTGAACTGTGCAGCATTGTCACGAAGGGATAATATGAAATGAGAGTTATGGCCCCCGGAATTAAGGTTGTAGTAGAGTTTTGTTAATTAGGAAGGTGCAGTGATTGGCTGACATGGCTCCATAATTACAAATGAGATTAACTAGTGAAATTCAGTTGCCAGGTTTGTTGTGTGGTGCTACTCCTAAATTCTGACTCTAAATGACAATCATTTAGGAAAGCTGTGAGGGTGTACTGGGAATTCCAAGTATGCAATATGACTGGATTTTTTTAAAGTTTTACTTTGGTTTGCCAGAAGATTGCTCGTGCGGTAGTTTTATTTTATTTTATTTTTTTGTCTTGAGACAAGATCTCACTATGCAGTTCAGGATGGCCTTAAGCTAACTTTGTAGCTCAGGCTTAAACTCAAAACAATCCTCCTGTCTCAGCCTCCCAAGTGCTGGGATTACAGGCATGCGCCACCACGCCCGTCTCGTGCGGTAGTTTTAAAGTAGGGAGTGAACTGGTGGATTCTTCTTAGAGCTTTTTCCCTTAGAGCTTTTTCCCGTCCTTATCATATAGCTTTAACCTCTGCAGAGGATTTAAGAGCTAGATTGGAAATCCTGATTCGAGTATTATAGTAGCTTGCATGACTGAGTCATCTATTATCAGATCTTAATTTCCCTATAAAAATAAACCAAGAGGGCTGGGGAGATGGCTTGGTGGAATAAGTGCTTCCCTGGCAAGCAAAAGGGCCTGAGTTCAATTCCCGGTTCCACAAAAAAAAAAAAAATCAAGAATGCATAACTTTCATGTTTTTGAGATTATGGATATTTATCCATAATGTGGATAAATGCCTCATTCATTGTAGATTTTTTTTTTTTTTTGTCTTTTTGAGACAGGGTCTCACTATGCAGTTCAGGCTGGCCTTAAGCTCACTTTGTAGCTCAGGCTGGTCTGGAACTCACAACAATCCTCCTGCCTCAGCCTCCCGAGTGCTGGGATTACAGGCTTGCGTCACCACGCCCGGCTTCATTGTAGATATTCATGGGGGGGAGGTTATCAGGATTGGAACTCAAGACCTTATGCTTGACAGGCAGGCACTTGTGCAGCTGAGCTTTATTCAAACCCAGCCCCTTATTTAGGTATTAAAACTTTTCAGGTAATTAAGTCAGGGAGTAAGCAAATGGGAAGAAAGGTAAGAACAGAATTGCTCCAAGTTGTGTAGTATACTGTGTTCTTTATCTTTCTGACCAAAATGCAAGTAATGCAGAATGCATCCTGCCTCCTGCTGTGTCTGTAATTCATTTAAAAAAAAAAAAAAAGGTGTTTCTGTACTGTTGAGACATCAGACTAATTTAATTGGAACATAATTACATTTGGAGAGCAAAAGCTCCATTTTGGTTTAAAGCATTTGAGCCAACAATACTGATGAAGCAGTGGTGGCCCTGAGCTTGGGGAAGATAATTTAGGGACATGCAATGTACAAATGGGGCTTTTTACAGCTTTATTAGGAAAACCATGTGAACAGAGTTAAGCCAGACACTTGTGTCATTTTCATCCTCGGTGTTGCTACAATTTAAGTGCATTTAATAAGTGGGATCATGACTACTATATCGTAGCTCATATTGTTAGTTTTGAACACATACTGTTAAGTAGTTTACTTTGTTCTTAGTATCAAGTGGTAGTTACCTTTTTTTTTAATTTTTAATATTTTAACCTATGTATTTATTTATTTGGTACAGGGTCTCACAGCACACCTCAGACTTGTAGTGAGCTGCCTGTCTCAGCCTCCCCAGTGCTGGTATTACAGGCGTGTCCCCACCATACATAGTTTCAGTGGCTGACTTCCAGGCTGACATGGTATGTGGTACTGGGGATCAAACTCAGGTCCTTTATGCTTGCCAGGCAGGCACTTAGACCACTGAGCTGTCTCCCCAGCCCTTTATGTCTTTTTTGAGACAGGGTCTCACTGTGCAATTCAGGCTGGCCTTAAGCTCACTTTGTAGCTCAGGCTGGTCTCGAACTCACAACAATCCTCCTGCCTCAGCCTCCCCTGTGCTGGGATTGCAGGTAGTTACTGATGTTAATGAAGACAAGTTAGTAAAAATGTGCTTTTAAATTCCTGGGATTAATCTCAAAAGCTTAAATGAGTGCAAAATTTATTTGTAAAATAGTTAAATTTAGCCAGGTGTGTTAGCACATGACTGTAATCCCTAAGACTGAGGAGGCTGAGGCAGGACAGTCACCAGGAGTTTGAGGCTGGCATGGACTATATAGTGAACAGAAGGCTAGTCTGAACTACATGGTGAGACCAACTACAAAAAGTCAAAGTATACATGTTCTGTCGGTCTCAATTTTTTACTTTTGTGGCAGATGTTCACTGTGCATTTTAGGCTGACCTTGACACTTCTTGGCTGAACTCAAAGCAATCCTGCCAAAATTCTGGGATTACATGTGCACACCTGCCTTTTGATTCTGTTTTGCAGCCGCAGGGATAGCGCTAGCCAGGCAAACTGTGTACTACTGAGCAACATGCACAAACTCACTGCAGATCATTTTTATCATCTCTCAGAGCAGTCATTTTTAAGGTAACAAAGCAGATGGTTCAGTTGGGTTAAATGCTTAATCCAAGTTCACCTGTGACTCTTAAGTCGTGTCAGGTTACATTGATGTAGCATAGATATCTGATTTTCAGCAAAGAAAATCTGTGCTGATGGTGTCTGACTGCAGTGAAAAGACAGCTGTTTTGCTGTTTTTTGTATTTTAGGGTTGGATCTACAGGGTGTTCAGGGTTTCACTACTAAGTTGGACTCTTAGTGATCTGCCTCTTTACAGCCTCCTAAGAGCTGGGGTTACAGGCATGCATCACCATGCCCAGTCTCAGGGCCAGCCTAGCCTGCCTGGGGATTGAATCCCCTTAGTCATCTGAGCCATTTGGCTGTCCGTGCTGTTTTTTTGTTTATGATGGAATTTGGGGCCTTTTCACACTGAGCTACTTCCTCAGCCCTTTTTATTTTTTTGAGATGGAATCTGGTTAAATTCTTCCAGCTGGCCTTGTTTCTCAGCCTACTGCCTCAGCCTCCCAGGGTGCTAGATTACAGGAATAATTGGGTTTTTATCTTGTGTCAATACAATTATTTTGTGGTTTAGTTGATTGTAAATTCTTGGAGTAATTTAATGAGTTTGCGACAGGGGTCTTGGGCTGATGGCTGGCTTTTTTTTTTTTTAGTGGCTTCTACTGGGAATTTCTCATGATTGTGTTTGTCTAAAATATTTTCATAAATTTTAGCATTCAGAAATTGTTTTGCTCCTGTATCATAAGATTATTATAGATTGAGGTATCCAAACAACATTAAAACTGGAAGTTGCAAATTATTTTTCTTGGTAGGTTTTTTTTTCCCCCCTTTTTGAGAAAGGTCTTCCTATATAGTTGAGGCTAACCCATGCTGGACTCAAACTCACAGCAGTCTTCCTGCCAAGAAGTGCTAGGATTGTGGGCATGTCCAGCACACCCATTTTTAGGAACTCTTAGTGTTTTGGATCTTTTTGGGTTTTTGAGACAAGGTCCTCCTGTGCAGTTGAGGCCAGTCTTGAACTCAGTGTAGCCCAACCTGGCCTCAAGATTTTGGTGATCTTTCAGCCTCCCAATTGCTGAAATTACAGGGAAGTTCTACCAGGCCCAGCTAGAGTGTTGATCTTAGTCTTTGTCAGAAGGTGAAAACTGAACTAGATGTGGTGGCACATGCTAATAATCTGGTACTTGGGAGGCAGAGCCAGGAGGATCACAAATTCCAGGCTAGCCAGAACTACACAGTGAGGTTTTCAAAACTGAAAACAGTTGTTCCTAAAAACCTATTTGCAAAAAATGTTACCTATGATTTCAGAAAGCAGAGTCATTGCCGTCAGTGAAGGTACTGGGGATTAAACTCCTGGCTTTTTTTTACTGAGTTACATCTCCAGCTCTTTTATTATTATTGTTGTTGTTGTTATTACACACACCCCAACCGGGGATTGAACTCAGGCCATTGCACTTGCCAGGGGAATACTTACTCTACTGAGCCATCACCCCGGCCCCAGCTTTATTAGTTTTTTGAGACTGGAACTCACTGAATTACCCAATGAGTGTTCAGATTTGAGAGCTATTGTAGCTGATAGCAAGAATTTCAGTTCTTTATTGTTAACATTTGACTGGATTGGGTCTGTACAAAACACAAGTAGTTTCAGCAAATAACTTAAGATTTCCCCACCCCTAAAACAATTAAAATACTGAGTTATGTAACTACTACTGAAAAAAAGTGTCAGCACATGGAGGGTTGTCATGATTCTAAGGTAAATTATTTGTTCTCTGAGATCTAGGAATATATGATGACATAGTGTTATTTATTAAACAAATACTAACCAAGTATGTTAGCCCTTAATAAGGAGAGTTCCAAGCTAGGACACAGATTCCTTATATTATAGAGTTGGCCCTTAAGGATTGGAAAGGCAAGTGGTGGAGAGGGTAGTGCACGGGGTGGGGGAACAGCAATGAGAGTAGTATCAGACAGAATCATGGAGCTGTAATTCTCAGCTCTCTCATCTTGGTTGTCCCAAGGAACTGGGTTTGAATTTCTCTGAGGATTTTTTAACTAAATATCCCCCCCCCCCTTTGGCTCCCGTAACTAAATATACATATTAAGATAGGACCTATCGAGGATAGGCACCTAAGATATTGTAGAACATGAGCTGAAGCAAATCACTAATTTTAAAAAGTATAGTGGGAGCTTGGTGAGGTGTACATTTGTAATCCCAGCACTGGGCAGGCTGAGGCAGGAGAATTGTTTGGAATTTGAGGCAAGCCTGGGCTACAAAGTGAGTTCAAGGCCCACCTGAACTGTACTGCATAGCAAGACCCTGTCTCAAAAGACATAAGGGGGCGGGGAGAAGCATAGGTGGAATTATTGGCTTCCTTGTATCAATTGAGACAAGTCTTATCACAAGAGGCCAGTTATTTAGTGAAAATCCAAACCAGTTGATTCACAGTGACTAGCTTGGTCACAGTAGGCATATTTGAGACATATTTGTATTTAACCCCACTGAAGAGAACTTTTTTAAAAAAAAACTATCAAATCAAAGCTGGATCTTTGTGATACTAATGAAGTTAGTCTTTTTATTCCCTTTAAAATTATAATGGTCCACTCATAGATTACACATCTGTAATCCCTATACTCAGGAAGCTGAGCAGGAAGATTGTTAAACTTTGCCACTAAGGTAGAGTTATATACTTGTTTTGTAGAACAGTTTAAAAGATTAAATAAACCATTATTATAAAACAATATGAGCAAACATTGTTTTTATTAAGTTGAGAAATTGTTTTCTCTTAAATACAATTTTATCCCGTCCCCCCCACCCCATACCAGGGCAGGCAAGCCTTCATTCTACTGAACTGTCTCCCCGGCCCTACTTTTAATATAATTTGAGACATGGTGTCTGTCTCTCTTCCACCTCTTTTTTAGTACTGGAAATTAAACTCACAACTGCACTTGCCAGGCAGGAACATACAATTTGTAGTTTATTCTGAAATAACATTTTAACTAACATTAGTTAGGAATTAGGTTAGGAAAAGTAGAGCTTAATGTTAAAATGTAATTTTAATTGTTTCCATTCCAGAAATCTTTTTGAAAACGTTTTTTTTTCTTCTTCTTCTTTTTTAATAAACTTGGATCTGGATTCTTGAGAGAAAACAAGATTTCAAGAACTAAGAAATAATTTAGGAAAAATCCTGCATTAGTTAATGAGTTCTTGGATGGGGGGTGGTCCTTTGAGATAGGCCGTGCAGTTCTGCAGTTCTGGTTGGCCTTGAATTCGCTATATAGCCTGGGCTGGCCTCTCTTGCTCACTTAGGTCCTCCTGCCACAGCCTCCCAAGTGCTGGAATTACAGGCATGTGCCACCATGCCCAGCTCTTAATTTCTTTTTCTTTTTTTTTTTCCAGAACTTGGGGTTGAACTCAGGCCCTTGCACTGGCCAGGAAAGCGCTTATTCTACTGAGCCATCTCCCCGGCCCCTCTAATATTTTTTTTGTAGTGCCAGGAATTGAACTCAGGACTTTGCTCTTGCCAGGCAAGCGCTTCTGCCATTGACCTATAATCCCCAACAACTAAATTTTTAAAATTTGTATTTGTACTGAAAGTATACCTACAGTTTTTAAATGTTTTATGAAATACCTTGTTTTTAAAAAGTGACTGGGACAAGTCCAGTCTAGTAGTGATATCCTGAACACCCTGTAGGCCCCTTCCTTAAAATAAAATAAAATAAAAATTTAAAAAGTAACTGGTTATTCATGACAAATCTGGTTGCCAGTATTACACTGAAATTCAGTGATTTAAGTCCAAAGAACTCGACAGCAGTAGTTTGGTGTTGCAATTGGTGTTGCAATTAACCTCACCGAACTAGAAAAGACAGAATAATGAATGAGATGGAAGAAAAGCCACAGCAGCATTTTTCCTGAGCTCTTTTTTTTTTTTTTTTTTTTTTTTT
>PVKA01029913.1:0-27829 GCA_004027165.1 Ctenomys sociabilis
TTATTTTTAGTCAGTTCACAATTCCTCCCCCCCTCCCCCATGTGGTGCTGGGAATCAAACTCAAGTCCTTGCACTTGACACAGGTGTTTATAATGCAGACCTCTCTCTCCATCCCTTAGAATTATTATTTTCTGTCGGAACCGGGGATTGAATTCAGACCCTTGTGCTTGCCAGGGAAGCACTTATTCCACTGAGCCATCTCCCTGGCCCCTAGAATTATTTTGACACCTAGAACTTTTGATTTTCTATTCTATAAAATGTTGGGTTTCGGTGTGTGTATATATATATATATATTTTTTTTTTTTTTTTTTTTTTTTTTTTGGTGGAATCAGAGATTGAACTCAGGCCCTTGCACTTGCCAGGGAAGCACTTACTCCACTGAGCCATCTCCCCTCCCCCTATATTTTTATTATATGTATCCCCCATTACCTTCCTGTTCTCATAATCACACAGAAATTTTTGAGTCATCTTCAGGGAGAGTGTGTGGTGCTTGTCTGAGTCAGACTTATTTTTCAGTCAACACAGTGGTTTCCATTGTCATCCATTATCCTGCAAATGACACAATTTTTTTTTTTTCTCTGTCACATTTTCTTTACCCATTAGGCTGGTTTATCTTGCCTGTTGTGAATTATGTCATAGTAAATATGGATGTGCAGGTATCCTTTGGGATATGGTGACTTCCCTACAAGTTTATTCAAAGGAGTGGAACAGCCTTGAACTCTCAGTGAGCGTCCTGGCTTAGAAAATGTTTTGCTGGTGTGGATTTTTAACATAATTGGGTATGGTGGGACATTCTACATCTTTTGTGTTCAATCCAAGTTTTAGGATTTTTTTCTTATAATGTAAAGGATATTGGTATTTTGATGTAGAGACCGCATTGAATCTGTAGATCACTTCTGTGCAGATCATATGGACATGGGCGGCCTTATCTTCTGATCAACTTTTTTCACAGTTCTGTAATTTCTGTTGTACAGATCTTTCACCTCCTTTGCTAAATTGATCCCTGGGTATCCTACTTGCAGCTATTGTGAATGGAATTGTTTTCTTGATTTCTTGGCTGACTATTGGTATAGAGGTACTGAATTTTTTAAATGTTGATTTTACATCTTGTAGGGATGTAATTTCCTAGCTTACTACTAAAATTAATATCATGCTTCCTGTTAGTGTTATCAAATTAAGGCATTTAGACCTGATTTCCAATTGTGTGCTAAAAGTGATTATACAGTATTTCTGTGCTGTGTTTTGCTAATTCTTTAAACTTTTCTCATGTTCTTGGTATTTTTACTATTAGTGGTTATTTTTTAAGAGTAGCAAAATTATTGGGGAAAATGGATTCCAGATATTAGGGAAAACAATGCAATACCTGTCTTCCTGGTTTGTTTTTAACATGGTGTTCTGTTTCACTATCTTGAAAATCACAAAATGCTATTTTCTACAACTAAATTAATATTCTATCTGTTGCATATACCACATTGTGTTTATCTGTTGGTGGGCAACTAGGCTGGTGCCCTATCTTGCATATTGTGACTTGTGCACAGTATACCTCAGTATACTGTGGTACATTGACTTTGATTACCCTCAGCATATCTAAGGCATGGTCTAGCTGGATCAGATGCTAACCCTATTTTTACTTTTTTGAGGATTGTTTTACCAGTACTTATTTCCAGAATTTTACATTGACATTGAATATCCCTTCTCCTAAGGGAATGCGTTATAACATCACTGGCTTGTAATTCATGATACTGTTTTGTTTTTTTCTTTTCTCAGAATTCCATCATCCCTGGGCCACCCTTCCTTTTTGGAGCTTGTTCAGTACTGTTGGCTCTGCTTGTTGCCTTGTTTATTCCCGAACACACCAATTTAAGCTTACGGTCTAGCAGTTGGAGAAAGCATTGTGGCAGTCACAGCCATCCTCACAGTACTCAAGCACCAGGGGAGGCCAAAGAACCTTTACTCCAGGATACAAATGTGTGATGCCCAGAATCAGGAAGATGTTTCTATCAGCCCCAGGTCGTAGTTTTCACCTGTAGTTCTGGATGAACATTCCATTTCCATCTACAGTGTACTTTAAGATTGTCTCAAGAAATTGCATGAACTCTGAGGGAACTAAAGGAAGAACTTAAAAGAACTGGACAGTTTTCCAAAGATGTTTAATTTCTTTTGAAAAGAAACATTTTGTTTATTAGCACCAGTTTCTTGCCACTAAGCTTTTATTATACATCCTTTAATTAAAAAGTATATATGTAACTTTTTAGGTATTAGCATATATTTCTCTGCTACCATTTCCTGAAGGTGTTGAGCTTTAACTCTGTGCTGACACTCGGTGAGACTGAGTAGGTATTATGATTGTGGACCTGTTTGTTTTTAACACTGTAAAATTCTGAGTCTGATTTTAATATTGTAAAATCTTGGGTAAATAATTCAAAGCCTTAATGCAGATGCACTACAATAAATGGTAAATGAATTGTTTGCATTAAACAGAAAATTTAAGAAAAACTGAACTAAATCTGAATCATGCTTCAAGCTTTTTGCAGTAATTTTACATACTTACTACTATTTTTGAAGTGAGGAAATAATTAGGGTGGTGAGAGCCTAGTAAGTACAGGCTCAAATTTGTTCCCTTTATACCACTATTTTTTTTGTTTGTGTAATCATCAGAACCTCAACACTTGAATACATAATCTAAAATTATATAGTACAGCTGGTAGCCTTGAAAAATATCCATGTGATATCTATATGTAGATAAATATATATAGTGGCCTTTCAGGACTGTCACAGTAACACTTTATTTACAGAGCTAATGTCTGTCCTAAATTTTCAGGACCCTAGAAGAGAGCTTTATACAATTACCGATGTGAATTTCTCTAAAGTGTATATTTTTGTGTCCAGTTACATTATTTAAAAAAGTGTTACTTTGTAAAAAATGTACATAAAGTTTATTGTATAGTTTACACTGTTTTCATCTTGTGTGTGATTATTGCCTAATGCTTTTTAAACTTGGAACACTCACTGGTTAAATAAGGTCATAAAAATGTAAATACTGTTAATAATAAATATTTTAATGATTTTTATATAAAAAGTCTTGATCTGTGAATCCCTACTCTAGGGTTGTTTTGGCTTTATTTACCGTAATTTTTGAGTAACAAAGTATCTGTTCAAATTCATTTCTTGTTCACTGTGAAATACTCTTACACTTTCGCTTTTGTGCTTCTGTGTTATCCGATTTCTTTCATAGTTACGATTCTGCAGCATTAGGGATTGATCACTGCCTGCTAGGTAGGCACTCGACCACTGAGTCACAGTCTTAGCCAGGGTTCTGCAGGCAGGCATCTCAAAATGCTAGGACTTTCATATCATACTCCCAATATAATTTCAATAACTGTAAAAACTTACTGAAATAAGTGCTTGCCTGGCAATTGCAAGGGCCTGAGTTCAACATCCAGTTCCACAAAAAAAAAAGGGAAGACTTTGATTATTAAAACATGTACAGTTATGGAAAATGTTCAAAATTTTCAGAGGTATGGCAAAGTCTATACATACATTTTTAATATAAAATAACTGCTAGAAAATAACTTCAAAATTCAATTTTCTGTGTGGTGTATGCAAAGGCATATCTGCATATACTTGTAATTTTTTGTTTTTTAAACAGGGTCTTGCTATGCAGTTTAGACTCATAGTGATCTTCCTGTCTCACCTTCCCCAGTGCTGGAATTAAAAGCAAATGTGCTACCATGCCTAATTCCAGGACCAGTACAGCATGTGGCACCAGAGACTAGACCTTGTACTTGACAATTTATATATATATGGTTTCACTGTGCAGCTTGGACTTGTAGTGATCCTCCTGTTTTGAGCCTCCCCAGTGCTGGGATTACAGGCATGCACCACCATGCCATATCTGGGTGGCCAGCTCAGCGTGCCCTGGGTTGGGGTTGGGACCAGCGCAGCATGTGGTGCTGGGGATTGAACCCTAGTCCCTATGCTTGCCTAAGCAGCACTCAGTCCACTGAACTATCATGCTGGCTCTTGCGTACAATTTTTAAAGCTGACAGTATGTCATATTTAATCCCCATCAATGTTTTATATGTATAGATCTACACCACAGATTATTTACAGCAACATGCATTCCCATGTAGCCAACAGACTTCTTTGAAAAATAAGTTCTTTCAAGTTACTGCAACTACTATGAGTGTAGTAATACTTAAATAAGGAAGTCACTACACAATATTAGTTACTGAATTTTCTGATTAGATCCCTAGTGAGATAAGTGGCAATAACCGACAGTTTCAGAGTACAGGAATCAAGACAGGTCTATTAAACAAAAAGCAAAACAGAACAAAGATTCTTTGTCTTAACATAAATGAAGAAATCTTAAGTGTATCATCTGGAAATGTTTTCTTGACTTAACTGATTTTTAAGCTTTAGCAATTCACTAAAATTGATTTAGAGGCTTCTCAAAGATAATGCTACTCTTACTAAGTGGTTGTCAATAAAAACAATGGGGCCCTGATTCTGGATTGAATTTTAAAATTTTGTCCCAAGGACAATTTTTAATTAAAAATTGTAGTAGTACTTTATTAGGTAAACATTAATGAATCCAAGCTTTGATACAAAGAACAAGTACAGTGAATACTCATGATACTATATATGTTACCAAAGCAAGCATGATACCCTTACACTAGAGTATATGGTTCCAATTTTTAAAACAAGTTAGATTAGTGTAAACTATTCAGGAAGCATTAAAATCCTGTAAGCCTCAGCTCAAATCACACTTTATACTGGTCATATAAAAATAACTTGGATACTGTGTAAGTGTATAAAAAGTTAAATGTTTCAAGGAAAGTACTTACATTATTTGCTATGAAGGTTTAACTCATTCCAGTTACATGGGGTGGCATTGGGACTTTACACCTTAACGATTAGAAAACAATCTTATGACTTTCCCTCATAATTGTCAGACAGCAACTTGAAAATGCATTATTAGCACTCTTTGGTTTCCATTTTCTGAGATTTTTTTTAACATTCTTTATAAGAACTGATAAACTTCTTAGTAAAATTCATGTTACTGTTACAGAGACTGAAAAATAATAAGATTCTTCTATCAATTCCTAAGGACAGATCTGTTCCTGTACAGTAATCCATGTGCTATTAATGATCCAAACAATCTTAACAGTAGTAGCTCAAGTAAACTTTGAAACTTGCCTGCTTAGGGTTGGACTTCTATTAATATTTTTAAACCACCTGAGTTTAAAATGGCAATAAATGCATAAAATAGTGATAGAGTTCTAACTGCTTGACAACTGTCCTGGGAAATAGGCTGAAGATGTGGAAGGTAGTGCTGAGGGTTTGGAAGAAGTCTGTAAAGCTCCCAGAGTGCCATCTTTCTGATGGTCTGCAAATGAGGACAAGAACAGTTATTGTTACTATGTTTCAATACACTGAATTAAACCATGCTGTATAAAATCCAGCTCACAAATGTTTTCTCACCTGCATTAATAAATAGATTCTGGCTGAGGCCACGTAAAGGAATGCTATCTTCTCTTTTCTTCAAGTATTTGGATTCCAGTCCTAAATTTTCACCACTTAAAAGAAAAATAATTGTTTTTCTAAGTCTGATTTTATAAGTTGGATGTGTGTAGTCCAAGAAATCTTAGACTGAGCAATGACATATTTACTAAATGTGGAAAACCACAAAACCTTATGTGATGGGTCACAGTCAAAAAATCAGTAAATTAAAACAACTATATAAAATTATCAACCTTATGTATATAAAAAATGTAGATCAACTTTGAGCTTAGGCTTAGGGTCCCATCCCTAAAGTACTTCATCACATATGTGAAATGTTCCAAATCTAAGAAATTCAACTTGTATTCTATGCAAGCTAACTGGGCTGGCAGTGTGGCTCAGTGACAAGGCACCTGTATCCATGCTGACAGCTCTTGGGTTTGATCCTTGGGATGAAGAAAAAAGTTATACAGCTAAAACACATAGGTTTACTTGGTTCAGATCACACGCTTCACTGTTTCCTAAGCAAATATAATACATAACCAAACTATCCTCCACAATACATAGCAGAATAAGGACTGTGGGAGAAATACAAGATTATCCAACTTTTAACCACCACATAAGCAGGACATAAAAGTATGGCTTGAGAGTATCATTACTTAGTTAATTCTATTCCATCCTATACTTAAAACAAGATTTCTTTTCCTTTAACCAAAAGCTCTCAAAAACTTTAGTGACTCAAATTAGCACTGTGATGTAAATATACGATACTTATCACATGAATAGACAATTTTAAGTTAGAACACAATGTGAAATTTCAAAAGAAAATGGATATATTTGTACTTTACTCCTTTCTACCAGGCATTCCTCCATTCTAAATCTATACAAGTGCTAACAATTTCCCTAGTAATACATCTGTAGTAAATTACTAAAGGATCATCCCTGGTACTGTAAACAAAACACCGAGCCAAAACAAATTTTGGGGCCAGCGAGATAGGCAAGTGCAGGGACCTGGATTAGGTCCCCAGCATCAGATGCTGAGCCAGCCCTGGCCCCAGGGCAGCCTGAGCCAGCCAGTCTCTGCATAGTGTGGTGTACAACCTTAGTAATCCCAGTGCTGGGGCCACAAAAAGCAGGAGGGTCACAAGTTCAAGCTGCATAGTGAGATCCTGTAACAACCTAATACATTAAAAAAAAAAAAAAAAGACATGTTTTGTCTACAAACCAATCCCCCATGATAAGTGTAATCAATGTGTCCTGGAAATATGCAGTAATAATTTAAAAAAAATTAAATGATAAGTCTTTCAGAAAACAGATGAGTAAAGCTGATCAACTTGCTTTTGGTGTTTTCTTTTTTGGGGGGGGGTCTTTTTTGCAACAGGGTCTCACTAGGCAGTTCCGGCTGGCCTTAAGCTCACTTTGTAGCTCAGGCTGGTCTCGAACTCATAACAATCCTCCTGCCTCAGCCTCCCAAGTGCTGGGAGTACAGGCATGCACCACCACGCCCGGCTTCTTGGTGTTTTCAATGAGTTAAGTACAGACACACCTAATTTAATGACAGAATTCCATCTCCCAAGTAGGTCATTAATTTTATCAGTCACTAAATGAGAACTGTATATAGTATGTATATCACAATATTCAGACCAAATCTCCAATTTGATGACTTTGCTTTTATTTGCATTTATTTTATTTTGTGTATTTTAACTCATATATAGTACTGTATCAGAATATAAAACTATAGTACTGTGGGACACAGTAGCAGCAAAACTTTCAGTACAGTATAAACAAGGTATACTGTACAAAAAAGAATTCATAAAAGATAATCTTTAAAATGATAAGCATTAAATTTTGCCAGTAAGTACTTACTTTTCCTTATCAGTTGAGCATGGAATACTAGTAGTTGCTCCTGGGTGAGTATCCCCTAGTGATGTACTTGGTTTTGTAAACTGCAAGTTAAAGTGAACCTGTGAAGAAGGAACACGTGTAATTAGTGAGAATTTCATTTCTCACTTTACTTCTATAATTCAGATGGGTGGCTACATTTTTATTTTTGATAAATTTAGACTAAAAATAAAGCATAAGTTTTGGATTTTTTTTTTTTTTGAGATAGGGTCTCACTATATAGTGTAGGCTGTCCTTGAACTCACTCCCAAACCTTGGGATTACAGGTATGTACCACCCCCACCCAGCAATATTTCAATATTCTATTGAAAGTTAATAAAAATTGTCTTTCTTAGACAATTATGAGAGAAAATTTTCCTGTCATGCAAGCAACATGAGTAACACACACAGTGACCTCTTAATCACTGGGAGAGGGAAAGAGGACGGTGATGTGCCTACACCAATTTCCTACAATGGGTGCAATCACGGTGTACTACAAACATGCACTAATACAAATTAAATTTTTTTAAAAACACTACTAATAGGTGAAGTGTGATAGTGTTAAAAGTCAATGAGTATCACAATACCTCTTTATTTCATGTATTCTGAAAATTCTTCCCTTTTTTTAAGAACTTACAAAATATTTAAGGTTTCAAAATGGGTACTTTGAATTTTGAAATAGTCAAAAGTAACCAAGAATCTATGTCAAAATATAAACTAGTACATGAAGTATATTAGTTTATTTTTTGGGATTCACTATATAACCCAGGCTGGCCTCTAACTCATGGCGATCCTCCTGCCTCAGCCTGAGTGCTTGGATTTTCCTAATTTAGAATTTTATTTAAGCTACTATCTGTTCTTGGTTATGAGTTTTTACCCAAAATATATATGCTTACTGTTTATGTAACAATGTATTATGACTTTTATACCAGGAAGGTAAGTCTATAAACCAAAATCACCATATAGTTGATGAAGAAAAATGGGAAAAAAAGAAAAATAACTACTTCCATAGAGAAATAAAAGTTATCAGCAAACAGTAAGCATATATTTTGGGTAAAAACTCATAACCAAGAACAGATACTAGTTTAAATAAAATTCTAAATTAGGAAAATATATGTTATACTTGGGTTGGCTATTGGCATTCAGTAATATAAAGATGATAGATTTTCCTATGTCAACATTTAACATGATAGCATTCCATAAAATAATTCTAACATACCTTAGAGAAAAATGAACATGCAAAAAGAGGGGATAAAAAAGGTAGAAGGGGAAAAAAAAAGGAGTAGAAAGATATAGATAAATCATCTAGTTTATGACCACTAAAAGTTAGAAAGTTGAGCAAAATAGAACATTCTCAGGTGGACTGAGCTCCGGAAGTCCAACAGAGTGCTGGACCACTGCTGAATGCTAGTCTCATGTACAAAGTGAAACTGCACAGGCCTGAGGGATAGACTGGGTCTTACACATTCCTAAAGGCTCCTGTGCTGAACACCTGATTCCAGGGCATGGTGCCCTTTGGCAGTTACAGCACTCACCTACATAAGTAAGGCCTAGGTGCAATCTCCTACAATGCCCCACCCCTCAAACCTAGCAAAAGAACGGGTGGGAAACCGACAGTAGCAGCAGAGAGCAAACCACAATTCCTGCTGCCAATGCACCCTAGTGGGTCCCCATAATACGTTATTCTCACATTTTCTCTGAGCATACTACTGCAGAAAGACTACACGCACCATAGGTGGGGAGTTGTGATTCCTGCAGTCCAAGCACCTGAACCTCCGAAAGTGTCTGCTGAGAGGACAGTGCTGGACCAGAGATGCTGACATCAACAGAGCCTGAGAAAACCATCATCATCAAAAATGGTACCACTCCCACAGCACAAAGAGCCACAGAGGGTGCTACGCCAACTGTGATATGTACGCTGCTCCTGCTCCTCACTCATGAGACCTGCAGGAACAGTGGGTCTCTGGCTCCAAAACAGGACCCACTGTACTCAAAGTGTAGGTCACAGCCAAAGAAGCTACACATGACAGTGTTCACTTCAGGATTGAAGCTCAAAAATGCGCACCAAATCAAAATCCTGCTGTTTACTAATGCCATCCCATAAAAAATTATGGTTGAGACATATTCATTCTATCATATGTACCAATTTCAGCTTAGAAACACAAGAAATACGGAAAACAATAAAAAAATTTAGCTGAGGGCCTAAACAAAAGACTACATTAGGTAAAAGAATTCTGAAGCTCATAGACAAGTAAATTAGGATCTCAAGTAGACAGAAAAAATAAAAAAGAATGAAAAGTACATTCAAGATCCTTGAAGGGCCAGCAAGATAGCTCAGTGTACTAATCACCTATTTTGGCAAGTACAGGGACCAGGGTTTGATCCCTGGTACAGCATGCCCTGTCAGCCCTGCCCATGGGCCAACGTGGCACACGCCTATAGTCCCTAGCACTGGCTAGGCTGAAAAGAAGGATCACTATGAATCTGAGCTGCATAGTGAGACCATGTACCAAATACATTAAAAAAAAAAAAAAAAAAAAAGATCTTTGCGATTTCACTAAACAATGTAAGATTGTCTTTACTGGCATAAATACAAGGGAAGAAGAGATCAATTTTAAAGCATAGAAAACTTACTCAATGAAATAATTGCAGAATACTCCTAATTGGAAAGATGTGGACATCTTAGTACAGCACGGCCTAAAGAACCCTAGACAGACATAATCAGAAGAGATCCTCACCATGTGATGGTATAGTCAAACTAAGTAGGTACACATACAGACATACATACATACACTCAACACACACACACAAATAAAGAGGAAAATAGGGAGATAAATAGGCACTAAGAAGTTCAAATACTTCCCCAATTTACATAGTTCACTATTCAAAAACACTTTAATATCTATGCTAATTTGTTTCAATTATAGTCCTAGTTTATCTGTTTAAAAGTTTTGGGCTATTATTCATTCCTTCTTTATAACAGTATAAGAATCCAAGTATTGTACTTTGAGTAACTACTTTAAAGATGACACAGAATGTATTAACTACTGTTATTCTCTTATTATCTTGTTAAGAAATTTTATTTTTCATTACAAAAACAAACAAACTGGTAAATGGAGCAGCATCTCTCCCTCACTCAACCAGGGGTGCCTCTCTAGCACAGGAGAAGGAAAGACAGCACTCAGTGAACATCACCCCACCCTAAGACAAGCAAGCAGGCCCCAATGGGTGACCAACTGTTCTTCCCCTGCACAGGCACTGGCAAGGGCTTTCTGAGAAGAACCAGGATGCAAGGGAAATAGTACCGACAATCAAGTAGAATCACAGCAAATTAAAAAGCTGCACAGAAAAAAAAACCAACAAAGTGAAAATACAACCCATAGAATAGAAGAAAAATTTCTGCCAGCTGCTCCTCAGATAGAGGACTAATATCTAGAATATATAAAAAGAGCAAAAACATTAAGACAACCAAAACAGATGAACTAGTCAAAAAACCAGACAATCGAAATGCATATTCTTCACAGAAGGTGTATAAATGCCCAACAAATGTATGAAGAAATGTTCGACACTGCTGGCCATTAGAGAAATGCAAATTCTAACAAAGATATTCTACCTTATAATAGAAATAGCCATCATCAAGAAATCAAATAATAAAAAATGCAGGCAATGCTGCAGGGGAAAAGGAACTCTTTTCTATAGCTAATGAGAATGTAAACAAGTGCCACCACTATGGAAATTGAAACATTTAAACAAGAAATTGCACTTGACTCAACTGTTCATTCATATTTACATACAATGGAGTACTACTCTGCCGTAAATAAACTTGAAACATCAACAGGAAAACAGATGTACTTCTATATCTCATGATTCCTCTTATTTAAGGAATGCAAACCAAAAGAAGACAGGAAGTAAAAAGACCTTTCTCAAGTGAAAAGAGAATCAAGACATGGAAGAAAAGAGAGCAGGGAGTCAGAGGGAATGACAAAATTAAGATGTGTTGTATGCATGTACCAACTCCACACATGGAATGTAAATATAATGTACTGCAAATATGTACTAATGAAAATAAAACAGCACCACTTAAAAATATACTGACAAGTTAAATCAAGAGCACATCAAAAGACTACACAACATGATGAAGTTGGTTTTACTTCAAGGACACACGGACAGTTAAACCTATATAAATCAAATACATCACCAGAAAGAGAAATTCAATATCCCTTCATTGCAAAAATCCTGAACAAATCAGGTGTAGAACACAATTCAACAAAACAAAGGTTGTAAATTATAAACTTATAGCTAACATTTCACTAAATGGGAAAAAAAATGAAAGCATTTCCTCTATAATCAAGAACCAAGTAAGCATGTCCAGCCTTATTGCTTTTATTCAAAATAGTAAGAGAAATTGCAATCAGAATAAAAGGCATATGAAAAATCTAAACATGTCACTAAAATATTCTTAGAGCTGATAAATGAATTTAGTACAGTATAATAAGATGCAAAATCAACATAAGAAAACTTGTAGCTTTTCTATATACTAAAAATTTGTTGAGAAATCATGAAATAATTCCACTCACAAGAACAGAGATAGATGCACTTACACAAAAAAGCTGAAAAAAACTGAAGATGACACTAAAGGGCAGAACAATCTGCCTTATATTGAAAAATTAATATATTTCAAATGTGCATACTGCCCAAAGTGATCTACAAATTCAATACAATGCCCATCTGAAAAATTAGATAAAAAACCCTCAATTACCAGAGCAATTTTGAGCAAAAGAGCACAGCAGCAGATTTGGAGATGCACCTCAGAGCCTTAGTAACAAACACATCTCAGGATTGGCACAAAACACACAGACCAACAAAATGGAACAGAGAACTCTGGACACACATACAATCATCTATGTCATCTGATACTGGATTTTGAGGGGGTGGGAGTACTAGGATTTGGACTCAGGACCTTGTGCTTGCCAGGCAGGCACTGTGCCCACTGAGCACTATATCCTTCACTTTAGGCATCTAAGGTGCCAAAGACATGTATTGGTGAAAACATACAAAAAACAGTGCTAGAATACTGATAATCCACACACAAAAATCATACTTTTATAAAAATCAACTCAAAATCAAAGATGAAGATCTGAAATTCTGCAACTAGTAAAGGAAAATATAGGAGAAATATTTCAAGATATCAGCATAAAATTTTTTTTTGGCAGTACTCCAAAAGTATAGAAGAAAAAAAGAAATCACTGATAATGATAAAGGAGATTGTATCAAACTACAAAAGCTGTGCCATAGTAAAAAGAACATTCATCAGTGATGAGACAACCTACAGAGTTGGAAAATTATTTGCCAGCTATTCACCAGATAGATGCTTAACACCTAGAATATATAAAAGAACCAAGTGTCAGCTATTTATCTGTGATTCAATTAAAAGTGGGTGAATGATCTGAATAGACATATATCAAAAGAAAAACAAATGCCAAAATAATATTTGAAAAATGTTCAGTATTATTTGTTAGCAGAGAAATATAAACCAAAACTATAGTGAGATACCATCTCATTCCAGTTAAAATGCATCCTAAAATTTAAACAATGATAAATAGCAGCAAGTATATAATGAAATGAACCTTTACATGCCAATGGTGGGAATGTAAATTAGTATAGTTACTATAGCAAACAGTAGGGGTTCTCAAAGTAAAAACAGAACTATTATGTCATCAGCTATTACACCTGGGTATATAGCAAAAGCAAATGACAACTTCATACAAAAGATACTTGTATATCCATGTTTATTATAACATTTTTCATTAATAGCTAAGATACAGAATAGTGTAGATAATGTTATATACTGCAGTGTTATTAAGTAATAAAAGCATAAAATATTGTCCTTTCCAGGAAAATGAATGGTAATGAAGGGCACCATCATGTGAAATTAGCCAGTCATAAAAAAGCATGTATTATATGTTTTCTCTCAGGTACAAAGTAAAAGAAAAAAACAAAAAGCAACCTGAAAGTAGGACAGAGAGGGCTGGGGAGATGGCTCAGTAGAATAAGTACTTCCCTGACAAGCGTAAGGACCTGAGTTCAATTCCCAGTTCCACCAAAAAAAAAAAAAAAAGTAGGACAGCGATTACTAGTAGTGAGTGGATGGGGCGATGGGGAGGATGGTAAGTAGGTGGGATAGAAGGTAGACAAACGCACATGGTGGTACACAGCTGTCATCCTAGCACTGGAGAGGCCAAGGTGAGAGGATTGCTGGAAGTTCAAGCAACCAGCCTGGGTTACAAAGTGAGTTCAAGGCCAATAGGAACTAAAAAACCAGGGGATCAATATAATCTATGTACACTGTAGGCTATGTATGGAAAACAATTGTAGTGAATCTTATCAACTTGTATAATGTAAAAACAGTGATATATAAAAAACAAATCTTTTCAATGGATAAAGCATGTTAGACATAGCCAAAAGAAAATTAATAAACTTTAAGACATTTTAATCACAAAAGTGAACAAATAATAATGAGTTAAACAAATGGGTAGTCTCAATGGAACAATATTATGTGACCAACCATGTATACCTGGAATACCAAATACAATTACAACAGGGGGTGGGGGTAAATTAAGAAATAACTGAGCTGGGCCTGTAATCCCCACAGTTGAGAGGCTAACTGCAGGGGTTTGAGGCCAGTCTTGCTATATACTGAGTTCAAGTTCAGCCTGAATTGCAAAGCAAGAGCCTGTCTAAAAATAAAAAAAAGAATGACCAAAATTTCCTAAACTGATAGACTATACTTATTAAAGAACCTCCAAAACAATGCATATGGAAATAGACATGCATCATAAGCAAATAATTGTTAAAAATCAATGAAAAAAAGAAAGAAATATAACACAATAAGGCACGAAAAAGTAGAAAAGGAAGATGCAGAACACATAGAAAATAAACAGCAACATGAAAGACCTCATCACTATGTACATTTAATCTAAAACAGTCTAAAGCAGCATGAGAATGGATAAAAACATTACTCAATCACAGAGTATCTAAAGGAAAGTTGACTGAAACAAAGATACACCCAGAGAGGTAACTCAGCAGCATAAGTACCTGCCTGGCAATCAAGGTCCCATGTAGCAGGGGAAAAAATATACAGACCAGCTAAAGTAAAAGTAAAGGATATTTCATGTAAATACTAATAAAAAAGCAAAGATGAAATATCAGTATCAAGGTAGTCCTCTCTGTTCTGAAATAGTAAAAATTTACTATCTCAGAATAACTCAGAATATCTGATAGAATTCCTAAGAGTGATAAAGATCTACTTTTTCTTTTTGTGTCCTACTCTCACCCCCCGGTAACTCTATGGAAGCAGAAGAAACAGAGGTAATGAAGAAACGAGCAGTGGCCAGGTAGATACCAAAACTCTGAAGGAGAGCCATATTCTTTGACCAAAATGCTATGATAAATCCTTTCTCTTCCTCCACGGCAGTAGACATAACACAACTGCAGGACCTGTATGATAAAGTAAATAGAACTGAGGTTTGCACTTTCCAGACAGAGAGCCAGGAAGAACATGGATCTGGAAACTTCAGAGGAATTCACAGAAAGAAAAAGTCTCAAGAAAGAAAAGGTCTCAAGAAAACTTATCTAAAAAGTTGTCTTAATTCTTAGGTTCTAGGCTGTGGGATGACTCCATGGGATTGTGCATGCTTAGCTCATAGGAGGCTTAGGTTTATTCAGGCCAAAAACCAAGTAAATCTTGGTTACTTGAAAGCACCTCACAGGTGACCTCAGCAACATGTGGACAGCATGTTGCTTTATGTAGACTTCCTGGGCGTGGCTTGGGTATCATTTCAGTTGATTTTTGCAATGAATAAATTTGATTAATTTTTTATAGGTCCTGTTGCATTATCTTGCAAAAAATTAATGATAAAATACGGAATTTTTGGTCATCCTGTATTTAAATAATAGGACTGCTAAGTTGCACATGCAAAAATCTACCTCTAATCAGTACACCAAAGGCTTTTAGAACTGAGCACACTTGTAACTCCAACACTCTAGGAGGTTGAGGCAGTAAGATAACAAGTTTAAGCCCAGCCTGGAAAATTTAGTGACTTAGTGAGATCCTGTCTCAAAATAAAATATAACAAGAGGACTGAGGATGGAGTTTAATGTGACAGTCTTGGTTCAATATCTAATATCAAAATGAAAAAAACTAAAAGATAGGATTAAAAAAAAAAACCTAAAATGTAATAGTAAAAATATTGAAATAACCCCACTGAAGTCAGAAAGGGGGACAATAATTAAAACTCAGGGAATAAACAAAATATACTCTTTACATAAAAACTACTTAAAAGGTGGGCAAGGTCGCACACACCTGTAATCCTAGCAGTTGGGAGGCTGAGGCTGGAGGATTACTATAAATTTGAGGCCAGCCTGAAGCGTACAGTAAAACTTTGTTTCAAGAAGACCAAAAACAAAAACAAGAAAAAAAATCTATTTCTAATATAATATGCTTAAAGTAAAAAGTTGCTAATATGAGACTACCTATCTAGATCAAGTCATCAAAGTAGGTAGAGATGAGAAAGAAAAAGCATCATCCAGAGAACGAAAAAGCACGTAACTATAATTTATATACATTTAAATCTCATTCTTTAATTTCTGTTTTTAATAAACTAGTAATAAATCAATTTATGCAGCTTTTAATCATGTTTAAGCAAATGCATTAATTCACTTAACCCAATAATTCAGTATGATATATATAATTATCATTCCATTTTAAAAATGGAGAAACCAGTGCATGGTGTGCATGGTGTACATACCTGCAATCCCAGCACTCAGGAGTCTAAGCACACAGAGTGCTGTTGTAATGGGTTAACTGAATTCTGTGCTTTAACTGTGGGAAATCATTAAGAAAAACCTTGTGCTTCCTGTTATCTACTCTAAGGAATGAGTTCTCACTCCCTGCTCAAGGCTGATTAGCAGTGAATAACTGTTTCTTATCAAGGCAGCAAGCTGAAACAAATTCCCTTCCTAACCATCTCCTATAAACATAGCTTAAGATGTATCTTATTAAAATATGCACTTATCACTAAACTGTAAAAGACCCCTTAGTTACAGTTTGCAGCTATGTCAAATGAATATAGTTTTCTATTGTTTTGTGCTAGATAACAAATTCCCATACCAAACAGCATGTGATTCTTGCTATACAAACCCTCTGCTACCTGCACTTGAAGTCGCTCAATCCTGTGTAAGAGCTGGCTGACGACCCTGAGCTCAGTAATAAAGGCTCATAAAACTATCTGGCTGATCTGATTACTGTATTGAGTGACCCATAACACTGCAATTTTGAGGCTGGTCTGGGCTACAAAGTGAGCTCAAGCCAGCCTGAACTGCATAAAAATGCTGTCTCAAAGAGAGAAAGAAGAAACAAAAAAGAAAAGGAGAAACTGAAGAATGAGAGTTGATTTTTCTTTCTTATTAGAGAAAGAAGAAACAAAAAAGAAAAGGAGAAACTGAAGAATGAGAGTTGATTTTTCTTTCTTATTTTTTTGAGTCTTGCAATGTAGTCCAGGTTGGCCTGACAATCACACCCAGCAAAGTTCAATGACTTTTTACTTTTTAGTGGCTCATTTAATTTCACACGGACAGATGCAAGACTTAAACCCTAACATGAGTTGTATTATCTTAACCCTAAATTATATTGTACATAATATTGTAGTTCTGTATATACATACAGTTCACAAATAAGTATTTATGTATTTGAAAGCAAAGTGTTTTTTCCATCTTAATCAAGCCACTGAAGGCACATGATAAAAAGAATATGGAAATAATAAAATAAGATTCATTAAGAAATTGGGCCATTGGCATACTTGAGAACCTGAGCCAGGAAAATGATAATGATAGCCTGAGCAACATTGCAAGACCTTACCTCAAAAACCATGATAATCTTGTCTTTATGTTTAAGAACACCCAACTAGTCAACTACCTGTAGTTTAAGACAAAAAGCAAAACAAAAACCCTTGTGAATTCAATCAGAATTCTCAAGAAGAAACTGACCCAAGAATCACATTCCTGTAAAACAAACTGCTAACTGTAGCACATGTGCCATAGGTTTGCCACCTCTGAAGTATACCCATACACCAACAGCCATATAACAGTTGTTGTTGCTTTGAATTGACATATCTAATTGTCCTTAATAAGCAGTGCAAACAGAACAAATCATCTAAATTCTCTTAACATACTAGTATTCATGGCTTAAATCTTACTTCATTGAGACTTCTCAACAGCACCTGGTTTGTTACCCATGTAACAAAAGACAGCTTTTTAAAGCAGCCCAGACATAATTTGATACTCTGTAATTCCAGTTTCAAAGCTCTTGATTCTCTCTTTTACAAAATATCCTTTTCATAAATGTTTATCACCATAATTTAGCAAAAAATCAACCTGGACAAGAAATTTGAAATGAAAATAAAGCAGGACTAATCTGAATAGATTCAATGATTGTGAAAACAATACACACAATAATAACATAAATCTACACAGACACAACTACAAACATATTCAGCCACCTTATATTTGACAAATGGGACAAACATGTTCACTGGAAGACAGCCTCTTTCACAAACAGTGCTAGAAAAACTGGCTTTCCACATGCCAAAGACTAAATAAGACCCATGCCTATCACCATGTGCTAAAGTCAAAATGAATCGAAGATCTAAATATAAAACAGAAATGCTAAATCTACTGGAAAAAAAAGTAGACAGGAATCCTGAAGACATAGGTGTCGGCAGAGAGAGTTCATGAACAAAAACTAAACTATATGGAAAAATATAATTCAAAAAATCAACAACTGGGATCTTATTGAAAAGTTTTTACACATCAAAAGAATTCTCCAACAGAGTAAAAAGAAAATCCACAAATAGGGAAAAAAATTTTAATCAACTGTCCTTCAGACAAAGGATTTCTACCTAAAAGATAATAAAGAATTAAAAATAAAAATGTGGGCCAGGGAGATGGTTCAGTGGAATAAGCACTTCTCTGGCAAGCACAAGGGCCTGAGTTCAATCCCCGGTTCCGCAAAAAAAAAAAAAAGTGCCCCAAATTCAAAGACCTAATCCAAAAATGGACATTTGAGATTAATGTAGATTCTCAGATGAAGAAATACAGATGGCAAATAAATATATGAAAAAATGTTAAGCATCATTGCTCATTCAAGAAATGCAAGTTAAAACAACACTGAGATTCCATCTCATCTCAGAAAGAATGGCTAAGGAGTATAGTCTCTAAGAGATATCTGCTAAAATAATATCTGTAAATATAATATCATGTATGCACCTTGTACAATACCAAAACGTTATGAAAAGTTTGCAATGTATTAATTCATCGAATCTGTATGGTTAAGGTGTCTTAAAACTGTCTGATTGACGTTTGTATTTCAATAAAATAAAAATAAATAAATAAATAAATAAATAGATTAAAGGAAACAAAAAAGAAAGAAAGAATGACTATCATCAAGATGTCAACCAATAACAAATCCTGGAGGGGCTTTGGGGAAAAAAGAACCCTTCTCCACTGTTGGTGGGAATGTAGACTGATACCATTGTAGAAACTCCTCAAAAAACTAGGACTAGGTCCCATTCAATCCAGCTCTTCCCCTTGTGGATATTTTTCCAGAAGAATTGAAAACAACATACTACAAAGATATATATGCATCCATGTTTATAGAAGTATAATTTGTCATAGCTAAATCTTGGAAACAACTCAAATACCCATCAAACTTTTAGCGTTTATACGTAAATGGATGCAACTAGAGATCATACTCATAAGTGATATAAATCAGACCCTCACGTGTAAACACTGTATTGTTTCACTAGTGTAAGGAACTGAAAGAGAACAAAATCTCAAAGGTACAATAGATACTGCTCAAAGGGAAAGAAACTGCTCAAAAAAAAACCATTGGGATGGGGGAAAAGGAGAAAAGAAAAAAGGGAAAAATATATAGTATATATGCACAAGAGAGCTATGATAATTGTACTACTAATTTCTATTGGTTTATTGAAAGAAACTGTTAATGCTTAACTGTCTGATCAATTTTGTAGCTGTTTAATCTGAACAACTTCTTGGAAGATAACATATGCAAAGGCCAGCGAAATACTTCAGTGGATTAAAGCACCCGCCTAGGCAGGCACAGAGACCAGGGTTTGATCCCCAGTGTGCAGTGCTGGCCCACCCTCTGCATGCGCTAGTAATCCCAGTGCTTGGAAGGTTGAAAAGTGGAGGATCACTACGAGTCAATCTGTGTAGTGAGACCCTGTACTAAATACATTAAAAAAAGATAATATGCAATTTAATAAAGTGTTAAAATATCGTTTTGAAATTCTGTATCATTTTATTGCTTTAAAAATGTATGATGTCTTAAGTATGAAAAAAAGCTTTACTAATTAAATCAAGTAAAGGACCTTTTGTTATATACTACTTGAGATATCACCAGTAGTACAATTTGGAAGTTGCTATCAGCCTACTTGCTCCATAGGCTTCTAAGTTCTGTCAACAGTCATTACTACATCCAATATGCCAGTATTAATCCTAGTTAGGCTTGTACACTTAAAGAGAATGAATAAAAACAGAGGTTGAACAGAAATAAAGTTTAAGCACATTGATTTTAGTTTTTATTAATTAGAAGGACTCAAGAAACAAATGTGCATGTACGATACTAGAAACACGTTAGATAATAGATATTCAGTAACATTCATCTAATACATTAATTACCTAATACTCAGAAATTAACCAATAAATGAACATTTTAAATGTGAAATATTTTCAAGCTAATAAAATTCTATATTAAAAAAAAAGACTAATAATTTGTCTACCTTAGGTCCTGAAACTGGGTGGATGGTATTTTTGGCAGATATTGGATGAGAAAAGGCATTTTGGAATGCAAATGCAGAGGACACAGGATAACCAATCCCACAGCTTGGGTAAGCAGCAAGTCTATTATCAATCTAAAAATAAAAACATTAAAAAAAATTAAGGATCAGAAATAATTCTAAGTTGTACTTGCTGATCTAGAAGGTATTAGCATCTGTTAACAACGGCACTATCTCAAAAACAAATTTTATTTATTATGATACCACAAAACTCTGCTTTATTATTTAACACTTTAGGAGTCATATCAGTAGCATAGCTAGGGATAAATAAAAATAATTTGCTGCTAGACTGAGAAAGAACAAGATAAACTGAAAGAGTAAATAAGATCCAAAAGGTATAATAGATATTGTGAAAGAAACTGTTCATAATGAAAGAATAACTTGGATGGTGGAAAGGAGGAATACACACACACACACACACACACACACACACACATGATAGCTAAGATCATTATATTAGTTCATTGAAAGGAACAGTGTTTATATTGTTTGATTACTTTTGCATGTTTATATTTGGTAATCTGAACTACTTTGAAGATAACAATATGTATATAACATTGTTAATTTCCTATCATCTTGTTTTAAATTTCTGTATCATTTTTATTGTATTTTAAATTTTTCTTTAAAAGAAAAAAAGATTACTTTTTTTTGCCCCCGAGTCAAAGTCTCAGAAGGTAGCTCAGGCTGGGCTTGAATGCATAATGATGCTCCTGCCTCAGCTTCTAAGGTGCACTACAAGTATCACCATCAGGCCCAGCTAGATTAATGTTTTTTTTTTTTTGGCAGAACAGGAGATTGAACTCAGACCCTTATGCTTGCCATGGAAGCACATATTTCACTAAGCCATCTTCCCGGCCCTAGATTAATGTCCTTAATAGGCTAAGTCAGACAATTATTTGCTTAGCAGCACCACAAATGTCAAATCAAAAGTTTATTTTTATAATAAAAGGCCACATGAAACAGACCTTATAAAGCAAGTGTGGCCATACAGTGCAAATACCCTTCATCCAGACATTCACCATCAGTCATTCTGGTTAAGCCTACAGAATTTTTTTCAAGTTTATAATTCAGTCCCAGGCACTTTTTTCTATACCATTTTCCAATCTAGTAACAATTCTTGCCCTCCAGCCAAAGTACACTAGGTACACATATAAAAGATGGGTTTACTGCTCCTTGCAATGAAGGAGACTGCATACATGGGGTGTCTCAGTAAATGTCAAAATGTCAAAAGGGAATTAGTGATTGGATTTAGACATGTGTCTGACTACTGAAGGAGAAATTTGACAAAGTGAGAAAGACATCTGTCATGGCTTAGAAGCTATTAGAAAGTAAGGACAAATGTATGTCAGAGTCTAAATTGGCAGAAGGGATGTATAAGGCTAAAGTTCTACCTGATTAAAGCAGCAGCAGCTATTTATGTCAGCCAGAACAGGATAGTTGGCCATTTCTGTGGGCTGGCAACGTTCATATTTTTAACCTATATTCAAACATGACTATACAGTGGTTTTGTTATCTTGCTTCATCATGGCTATAGAATGACCTTGTCTGAAATTGTTATATTCAATAGGAGAACCCAAATGATTATTATGAGGTTCATTCTTTATAGCTCTTAGGCCTAGCCACCTGATAATACCAGGCCACCTCCACACCTAAGGAACTGCTTTTATTCTTCCCTGACACTCTGTAAGGAAGAACCCAATGACTTCTCGTCTTAGGAGGCAGAGTGTTTACATCACACAACCAGTTTATTAGCCTCTTGGGCTGAGAAGACTGCTAATAAATTCCTCCCTTTCCCCACTAACAGAACTTAGTTCAGGCTTTTTCCACTGTACTTCCTACCTGGGGGCCTAACCCTAAATTCTCTCTTTTTGAAGCCTTCTAAATATTTTCAATGTATTCATGCACCCTGTATTTTAAAGCTTTTTAGCACATTTGGCATTACTTTAATGAGTCCTGAAATACTCAGTAAAGCTTTACACAGAAGTATGCCCTTGAAATACAGCTGGCTTTGCTAGTGAGACAGCTTATGTTAGGAACAACTTAAATTCTGCTTTATTGCTAATATCAGGTTTCCAGTCTGTATTAGTAAGGGCATTCGAAGAAGTCATAGTCGTCCTATAAATCCAGAATTATTTTTGCTCCAAGAAATTTGTTAATATCACTAACATCTTATTTTTAAATCTTACCACATTCAGATTGGAAGAAATGCCACTTCTGATTGTGCTGCTGCTACAATGTGCAGGTGCAGTGGTAGAAGGTCCCAATACATCTTGCTTTCTCACTAGATGATTTTCATTTAGTTCTTTATTTAACCATGTGATTACTAGCATACGAAAACAAGAAAGGATTTTACTTGACTTTTTGTTTTTATAATCATTTAAAATGTCTGAAATCATATTAAGCTTTCTAAATGTCAAGTTTTTACAACTGCCTTTTGTTACAGTATATGAATAGGATATGTCACTAAATTCTTATAATTAAAGTTTCTTACTCTGTTAACAACTTCCTACACTGGACTCGGGAGCCACAGGAAGCTAGGACATACATTAAATGTGTGTAGGTGGGACTGGGTCTCAGTGCCTAAAGCAAACAAGCTACCTCACTCTTGAGATAAAACATCCTGTCTGGTTAAGGTCAGCTATTAGTCACTACGCAAACTTGTGTCACATGTTGCTAACTTTGCAAAAGTATAAAGGATAGTGGGTTAAGTCGCCCACCAGGCAAACTAGTGACCACCTAGCCCAGCTTTTGTCTTCTTGTCTTTCTCATTCCTGCTACCATGTCTCCCCAGGTAGAACTCACTGCAGTAAGACCAACAGATCCCTACAGGACTCCTCATTCTGATACTGTCAGTAGTATATACTCCTTTCTTTTTTCTTTGTAAAAGAGTTTTACTATGTACAGCTCAGGCGATCCTAAAACTGGCAAATCACAGCCTCTACCTCCTAAGTATTGGACCACAGACGTGCACCACCATACCCTGCCCAAAATCTCTTTGAAAGTTTTTAATTGTGTAATTCTATCTTACAATGTATTTAAACTTCACAATGTTATGTCTGACAACTAGTCCTGGGAAATGAAAACATGTCAGTTTTAAAAGCTTAATCTTGTATTTTAGTTTCAAATAATTCATATTACTATCAGATTAATAGTAATTTTAGAAAGTAGTGACAAATTTAAACAACAAATTAAGTCAAAATTTCTTATTTTATTTTACTGACACAACAGATTTCTTTATGACAATAACTTTTATAGTGTGTGATATAATTTACTACAACAAAGACATTCAGATATTTAAAACAGAATTTATTTGTACATAGCAGTATCTTGACTGATCCATGCCTCATTCATATAAAAATACAAAATACTTACATTTTTCATTGTTTTTTAGAAGCTGTTTGCTTTCTTCAAGTTTTTGAACTGTAGCTTCTAATTGTTCTTGTAATTTGCATACCTGAAACATATTAATTCTCAGAATAAGTCAACTAAAGGTCAAAATAAAACTAAAATAATGTCCTGCTATTAATTAAATAACTAAATGAATGATAGCTACTAACAGTATTAAATGTGGACAACGGAATTAGCCCAACCATGTAATGAAATATGTACATTCTGCACAAATGTCAGCAATCTAAGTATTGAGTCATAATAACCATCTTGTCCAAGATAAGTTAACTTCTGTTGACCATAGTTGCTCTTTAAAAAAGTTGCACAAAGCTATTCTGTAATACCAAAAACAAAGTAGAATTTTGAAAACTACATTTACAAAAGCTTGATATAATGTAAATAAGAGTCAGAATACAAAAACAGAAAATATTAACTACCTCTTGTTCTTTAGCTCGGAGAGATTGTCCAATATCTTGTAATTCCTTTTGTTCCTTTTGTAATTTTTCCTCCTTCTCAGCCAATAGTTTTTCTTGCTGAATAGTAACTGTATTCTTCAGTTTCAACTTACCCATGAGAGTTTTGAGATCCCCTTGTAACTTCTTGATAATTTCATTTGCCTGTAAAAGTTTCATAGATGTATCTCTACAAAATCTAAAGAACTATTAATAAACCATTAAATTTTTAAACAAACCTTCAGAAGTTCTGCTGATAATGATTTTATTGTAGCTTCAAGTTTTCCCAGTTGTACCTGATTTTTCTCACCATTTTCTTCTAATGCCACCTGAAATATTTTTTAAAAATATGAATTAAGGCCTTCATACTTGTTTATGAAATAACCACAAAATATGACTATCTGTTTAGAGAAATTTTAAAGACCTTTTGTTCCTGGATTGTATCAAATGCTTCTTTTGTTCTTACAACAAGCTGGTCTTTATCCTTAATTTCTTGTTCCAAAACTGCCACTTTTGTTTGTAGCTGATTAATATGCTTTTCTTTCTCATGACATTCAGTATCTAGTGTAGAATTCTCTCTTCGCAAAGAGAGGACTTCTTGCTTAGCTCGCTGTAGCTCCTAGAAGGCAGAAAAAAATTCTGCATTACAATAAGAAAAAATTAGATAGTCTGCTTATTTATAATTAAGATGTTTAAAATATTTAAAATGTCCAATAATTTTTAAGTTCTCAATTTTTATGCTTGAGACATAAAAGTCTAATTGTATTTATATCATGGATCTGAAATATAAAATAGTCAAATCAAAGGAAAATATAACAATATTGATTTATGAACAATTACTACAACTTTTAAAAATTTTATCACAAAAATTTTGTGGTATCTTCCCAACTGATTCTAAGGATAGCCATTCTCTACAACTACTATTTGTCTTTGTTGTCCTTTTTTAAAAATGGCTCATGTCTTATAATCTACCTTCTTCCCAACATTGCAAATTATCTTCCCATGTGAGCAAATATGTTAACATTTCTAGAATCCTTTTGGTTCACACTTTAAAGTAAAACCAGGCAAATCATAATTAATAATTAAAAATAAATTTCAGGAAAGTCTAGGATATGCTGGGCATGGTACTGCAACTTGTAATTGCAGCACTCTGGGAGGCTAAGGCAGAGGGACCTCAATTCAGCTTGGGCAAATTAGCAAGACCCTATTCTCAAAATAAAATAGAAAAAGTTTGAGAATGTAGCTCTGAGTTCAATCCTCAAAACCAGGGAGAGATTAAAAAAAACCCAAAACCTAAAATAAATCACTTCTCAACTAGCTAATACCAATTAAAATAACAGCGGAACACTAATGTTCAAGATACAGCATTTTTATGGAGTTACAGTTTTTAACAAAAATTCTACAGGAGAATTTCACAGTATTGTAGTACTATTATTGTTTTAGGAACACAGGGATGATAACAAGTAAATTTAAATTCAAATCAGATCTCACCAATGGTGTCATCTTGGTAATTACTCATCCTCCTTAAGTCTCAGCTCCCTCATTTATAAAACACAATGGCCTAGCATACTCACTGAAATGTAGTAGAAAATCAATGGGAGCAATTATTTTTAGGGCACCAATAGCTAAAAATGTAATTTTATATAATTAGTAAAAAAATCTAAATAATAATTTGCAAGAGCTATGCAAGCCTTCTGATTAGATTATATAAAAACCAGCATTTAAGACTGCTAACAAAGTGGTCAGTTTTAGGGTTACAACTGAAGAAATCAAATAGCATTACAATGAGGTAGGGCAAAGAAGATGACTCAGAGGAATAAGCACTTCCCTGGCAAACGCAAGGGCCTGAGTTCAATCCCTGATTCCACTAAAAAAAAAAAAACCAAAGCTCTACAATGAGGTAATTAAACTACCACTGTACCATAAAAAAGTCTGAAATGTTTTAATGATTTCTGTGAAAAATGAAAGTTATAGCAAATAAAAACTGTAGATATCTTTTAAGGCAGAATTCTGTGAACATGTGAACATAAAATAGGTTATGCTTTAGTCTGGAGTTTCTAAGCATTACTAACTAGTGAAAAGGAAAATTGGTGATGTTTTATATTTATTTTTGAGGTGTTAGGGATTGAATCCAAGCCTCACGAATGTTGGACAAGTGCTCTATAATTGAGCTATATCCCCACTTCATTTTTTTTGGTTAGGTTTTTTTTTTTGTACAGGGTCTCACTATGCAGCCCACATTCACAGCGATCCTCCTGCTTTCTGTCTCCCTAGTGCTGGGATTATAGGTGCACGTCTCCATGCCCGGACTCCATCGCTGGCTCAGCGCACCCGAAGGTGGGGCCGGCACGGCATGCGAAACCAGGGATCGAACCCTAGTCCCTGTGCTTAACCTAAATAAGCGCTTAGTCCACTGAGCTATACCGCCGGTCCTCCCCTACTTCATTTTTAAAAATGTTTTGAGGCAGGGTTTCAATAAGTAACTGAGATTACATGTGTGTGCCACTAAAACAGGCCTGGTGATCTCTGCTTTTAAATATGATAAGACTTTAATCGTAAGCCAACTTGGAAAGGTAATGGCTGATTCTAGGAGTTTGAGGTCTGACTAGGCAACAGAGCAAGACCCTGTCTCAGAAAAATACAATAACAAAAAAAAATTACACATATTTTCTGATAATTCATGTAATAATTGTCCCAGGTAAAAAATAATCATCCATGCCAAAGCATCAACAAATATGGCATAGCAGAAAGATTCTTACATTTGGGGAGTATGGTTCAGTGGTACAGGGCTTATCTAGCATGCACAAAGCCCTGCACCTCAAAAGACAAGCACCTTTCTGGCACTTGGAAAAATAAGGCAGTGCCAAAGATAGGCAAAAAATAGGTGGATTACCCATGAAACAGGCAAAGAGGATTAAGTTATTTACCTCATATGACATGCTTGATCATGTGTAAAATGCAAACAGTACATACCGTTAAGAAATGTTAAGAACTGAGTTAATATATGTAAAGTACTTACATAGTGCCTACCACATAGCAAATACTCAATAAACACAGCTACTGTCTTTTATCACTACTACTACCAAACACTAAACTTCATATACTTGCTTCATACATTGTATAGGCTTAAGGAAAGGACTAACTCTATCAACAATGAGTATCCCATGAGACATGCACATTAAACCAACTGAAAAATTTGAGATCTGTGCCAGTGCACTGTTCCTCAAGACTCTTAACTAAAAATATCAAGGTTTACTTCAACTCCGTTATGAATTACCTTTTTATCAAATTTGAGGTTCTCAATATTTTTGGCATTGTATGAAATTATCTTAAATTACCACCTAAGAGATGCCTGAAGAGAATCAAGAATACCACCCACACAAAAAAGTATTAAAATAATCAAATTAAAATAAAGTGACCAAATTAAAACTTTTAAATCAGAATGAGAAGAGAAACCAACAAACAGTACCTCTTCAACACCAGAAAGCTTTGCCTTAAGCTCCCTAGTGGTGGAGTCTCCTTTATATTTCCTCTCGGTTAGATCTTTATTAGCTGCTTCTAATTCAGACACTCTGTTTTGTAGTTGGTGGATGTTTCGCTGATGGAGGACTTCTAAATCTTTTTTCTGTTGTTCATATTGCTGTTGGTATTGAACCTGTGCCTGTTATAGAATAATAGATAAAAAAAAAAAAA
>PVKA01029914.1:0-27832 GCA_004027165.1 Ctenomys sociabilis
ATGATGCTGGAGAAAGACTTTCATTAAACATAAAGGTACTGGTACATTATATAAATTCTCTCACTCCATTGTTTATGTTAATGTATTTACAATATGGATTCTACGAAGCAGAGATCTTATGTGACCCACTTAGAGCCACCCTGCGTATAATAGTTACCACTAAAAATGAATTATGATTTTATAGTAATGTGCCTTTAAACTAATTCACCTAAGGTGTTATTCTCTGCATACAGTTATCTAGAAATAATTCCTTTGCATGAAAATTTATTTTCTTGCTGTGTGTACTCTGTCTCCTTAACATTACTTTCACTGAAAAAGATCTGCCCCGCTGTATTCATCAGTTATCAATGTTTGCACACTTCATATGAGATTGTACTCTGCCTCTGTTTGCTTGAGTCTGTAGGTTTTTCTCTGTGATATCAAGAAAACTTTTAAATTTGTTGAAGACATTTGTCTTGTGCTGATTTTTTATGTAATGATTTAATCACTGGCATTTTATTTCATTTATATGATCTAAAAAAATTTCTTTTCATTCTTTTGTTCTGCTTTCTTTTATGAGACAGGGTCCTATCAGGTAGGTCAAACTGATTTTGAAGTCACCATGTAGCCCAGGTTGGCCTTGAACTCATGCCAATCCTCCTGGCTCAGCCTCTCAAGTGTTAGGATTACAAAGCTCTGCCCCTATGCTCAGTTCTAAAATTTCTTATTGTAGAGATTTAAAACCCCCAAATCTATGAAAGTTGAAAATCCCTTCTTCACTTGGTAAAGCTAATAATATTTTAACAATTTTATATTACACCTGAAAATGACGTCTTTGTTACCTTTAGCTAAGTTTATTCTTACTAGAAACTTTTACTATCTTTTTTTTGATACTTTCTCAAAATTTTGATGTATTAATGTCAATACTATATAGCTACAGATACAAGGACTTTGGAATTGGTTCAAATGGGTTTTAATGCTGTATCTGCCATTTAGTAGCCAGGTAATTTGTATTACTTAACTTCCTTTGCTTCATTATCTGTGACATAGACACATTTTTTTTAACCAAAGCGAATGTCAGAACAAACCCTCACTGGGAAGGGCAGAGCAATGAGCTTTGCCTCCACATGAGAAGACAAGTGATATCATATTGGAGTTTAAAATGTAAGCACCACAACTCACCAGAACCATTATAAGAGACATATTCTAACTAATGCAAAGTGAACTTTATATTCTTTTAGATGATATGGTAATACCATGAAGTTTGAATATTTTAAAACATTCCACTTTTCTGCTCACTAGCTTAAATCTGAAATTTCTGTAAGGCCTAGGACATGTTATTTATAAAAGCATAAATTTCACTAAGGTCTTAACTTAGTTGAGAATACTTAGACTTTTACAATAAAATTTTTGAGTTGCTTCAGTGCCTAGAAGCAGTTACCATGTGTGTTGTAGCAGCAATCCGCCAAGATGCCGGAAGAGACCCAGATCCAGGACTAGCCCATGGAGGAGGAGGAGGTGGAGACCTCACCTTCCAAGCAGAAATTGCACAGTTGATGTCCCTGATCATCAACACCTTTTATTCAAAGAAAGAAGTCTTCCTGAGGGAGTTGATTTCCAATTCATCTGATGCTTTGAAGAAAATCAGGTATGAAAGCCTGACAGATCCAAGAAAGCTTGACTCTGGCAAGGAGCTGCATGTTATCCTCATTCTGAACAAGCAATATTTCACCCTCACCATCATGGATACTGGGATTGTAATGACCAAGGCGAAGCTGATTAATTACCTCAGCACCATAACCATGTCAGAGACCAAGACCTTCATAGAGGCTTTTCAGGCAGTCACTGACATGTCCATGATTGGCCAATTTGGTGTGGGTTTCTACTCTGCATCCTCTGAGAAAGTGACTGTGATCTGAGAAAGTGACTGTGTTGCTGAGAAAGTGACTGTGATCACCAAGCATAATGATGATGAGCAGTAGGCCTGGGAGTCCTTCACTGAGAAGGCCAGTGCAGGTGAATCTGTGGGCCCAGGAATAATGGTTATCTTACATCTGAAAGAAGACCAAACTGAGTATTTGGAAGAAAAAGAATAAAAGAGATTGTGAAGAAGCATTCATAGTTTAGTGGTTATCCCAATACTCTTTCTGTGGAGAAGGAATGAGATAAAGAAGTTGGTGATGATGAGGCTGAAGAAAAGGAGGACAAAGAGGAAGACAAAGAAAAAGAGTCTGATGACAAGCCTGAAATAGATGATGTTGGTTCTGATGAAGAAGAGGAGGAAAAGAAGGATGAGAAGAAGAAGAAGAAGAAGAAGAAGAAGAAGAAGAAGAAGAAGAAGAAGAAGAAGAAGAAGAAGAAGAAGAAGAAGAAGAAGAAGAACAAGAACAAGAAGAAGAAGAAGAAGAAGCATAGAAGAAGGAAATTAAGAAGTATATTGACCAGGAAGAACTGAACAAAACGAAGCCCATCTAGATGAGAAACCCTGACGAAATTAGTAATGAGGACCATAGTGAGTTCTACAAGATTCTGACCAATGACTGGGAGGATCATCTGGCAGTGAAGCATTTTTCCTTTAAAGGACCGTTGGAATTCAGGGCTCTTCTTTTTGTTCACACAACAAGTTCCTTTTGACCTATTTGAAAAGAACGTCAAGTTGTATTTCTGCGGTTTTCATCATGGATAATGGTGAGGAGCTGATCCCCAAGGACCTGAATTTCATCAGAGGGGTGGTGGACTCTGAGGATCTCCCTCTAAATAACATTTCTAGGGAAATGTTAAACAGAACAAAATTTTGAAAGTCATCAGAAAGAATTTGGTTAAAGCAATTCTAATTTGCTTAGAATTGTTCACTGAACTGGCAGAGGATAAGGAGAACTACAAGAAGTTCTATGAGCAGTTTTCTAAGAACATAAAGCTTTGGGTACATGAAGACTCTCAGAATCGGAAGTTTTCATAACTGCTATGCTACTACACATCTGTTTCTGGGGATGAGATGGATTCTCTCAAGGATGACTGCACCAGGATGAAGGAAAACCAGAAGCACATCTATTACATCACAGGTGAAACCAAGGCCCAGGTAGCTAACTCAGCCTTTGTGGAGAGGCTCCGGAAACACGGCTTAGAATTGATAGCCCACCGATGAGTATTGTGTCCAGCAGCTAAAGGAATTTGAGGGGAAGAACTTAATGTCAGTTACCAAAGAGGGCTGAGAACTTTCAGAAGATGAAGAGGAAAAAAAAAACAGAAGAGAAAATGATAAAATTTGAAAACCAGGGGCTTGGGAGATAGCTCAGTAGAATAAGTGCTTGCCTGGCAAGCACAGGGTCCTGAGTTCAATCCCTGGTCCTGCAGCAAAATAAAACAAACAAACAAAAAAACTTGAAAACCTGTGCAAGATCATAAAAGACATTTAGGGGAAAAAGGTTGAAAAGGTGGTCATTTCGAACCAATTGGTGACATCCCCATGCTGTACTGTCACAGCACATACGGCTGGATGACAAACATGGAAAGAATCATGAAAGCCCAAGCCCTAAGTGACAACTCCATGATGGGTTACATGGAGGCAAAGAAGAACCTGGAGATAAACCCTGAGCAGTCCTTTATAGAGACTCTGAGGTAAAAGACTGAGGCCGATAAGAGCGACAAGTCTGTGAAGGATCTGGTCTTCTTGCTCTGCAAAACCACACTGCTGTCCTCTGGCTTCTGCCTGGAAGACCCACAAACACACACAAACAGGATTTACAGGATGAGCAAGCTGGGTCTAGGTATTGATGAGGATGACCCCGCCATCAATGGCACCCCTGCTGCTGTCAACGAGGAGATGCCACCTCTTGAAAGAGATGACAACATCGATCATGGAAGAAGTCGACTGAGCTCAGCCTGAAGAACTACTAATGGGTGCTCAGGGCTTCAGTCTTCATTTCCTCTGATAATATATATTTTCTTTTTTTTTTTTTTGAGACAGGGTCTCACTATGCAGTTCAGGCTGGCCTTAAGCTCACTTTGTAGCTTAGGCTGGTCTCGAACTCACAACAATCCTCCTGCCTCAGCCTCCCGAGTGCTGGGATTACAGGCATGCGCCACCATGCCCGGCTGATAATATATATTTTCAAGGATTTTTTTTTTTTGTTAAATCTGTATGGCATGATAACTGCTTTTAATGGGATGATAAGATTTCTTTCTACTTTTAAGTAATACTGTGATATTTTAGGCACTAAAGCAGAGCTAACAGCAGCTTTTGCTAGTTTCACCTTAGTTTATTTTAATAGGTTGAGCTATTTGTGGTAAGATGTAACTTAACTTTTGACTTTGTAAGGTCTGAAGTGCTTAGTTATAGCCAGACTCCTTGGTAGACCAAATCTTGTGTCTCTGAAGTGTTGAGTTTCCCTAATGTCTAAAGGAATATGATATTTTAAAAACTTTCCCCAGTAGTTTCAAATCCACATGTCCTAGGCTTCTAGAAGTATGGTATACTGAAAACTTGATGGCAGGAGCTGCATGGGCTTGTTTTCCAAAGAAAAACACTGTTTCAAGAGAGAGACAACTTCCTAGGGACACTGCAGAGCTGTTTCAAAAATCATTTGGAACAAGGGCTATGAAGTGGAGTGCCCAGGTCACATTCCTACTTTAAGTGGTAATAAATACAGCTGTGTTTAAAAAAATAAAATAAATAAAAAATTTTTTTCACTGATGGTTTTAAATCATTTTTTCTGAAGGATCTTTCTAGGATAATATCAGTCAGATTAATCTATAAAGTTTATAAATGTGCACAATCTTGAGTTCAACCTAGCAATCTTGAGCAGGTGGATATAGAGCATCTTTACTTTCAATATAAATTTTGGGTAATTCTTTTGCCCAGTAATAATAATAGAGAACTACTGGCTTGTAAACTACCCTGCTTTATCTGGAGTATGATAGGGTTAACAGTAATCCTGGCTACAGTTTATTTCATAATCAGTCATTACACACTGAGAAAATATGTCCTGTGTATTTAACTCGCCCTTGGCCTGGGTTGAGTGTGTATCCTCTGATATAGTGAGAATAGCTTCTGTGCATAACAAAAACATTCTCAGTGACACAGGATGGCAGATGATGTTAGAATAGAGCATGTTAATTTTTTCAGACAACCCATAAGTAAAGGCAGAGACTTGAATGCATGGAGTCCTGCACACATCCAGGCAGATGTTACGAGTCACCAGGACTTAGACACATTGTTACCATTAATTTTATACATGGGCTATGGATGTCAGTATCATACCAGGAATATATTTTAAGTAGGAAGTAGTTTAATCACTATTTTGAATACCCTTGAAGGAATGGGAGGTGCATAGAGGAGAGAATAATCCTGAAGATTGAAGGATTTTTCTGAGTTTCAGAAATTACATGGAACAGTACTGCAGTACTGTTAGTACTTAACTAACAAATTCATAGGCGAATACCTGAATGATCAAATGCTTTTTTTGATAGAATCAAAATACCTGCCCATTGCCATTAGAGTCACAAAAATCCATTACAGCTCCCCTCTGTCTCCAAAATCTTGTGAAAGGATCCCTATTTGACAAAGTACAAATTAGAATTTGGGCTGGAAAATGTGTTTTCTGGGATTCTAGCTACAGGTGCAGGGAATAACTGCATCAGAGGCACCACTGCGAACAAGTGGGTGGCACTTATCCTGCTGAGCTGTACCTGTGCATTATTTTCTTCTCCTTCTCATTATTAACAAACCAAGGTGACAGAATGAACATTTCTATTATTTTCCCACATTAACCCAAAGAATCTCTACCTAAGAGTTCAACAAACTGTACTATTAAGTATACAAAACATCTTTAATCATACTAAAATTTGAGAAACATTCTCCTAGAAAAAGGAGAATTTTATAGGTTCCATGTGGAAATCTAAATATGCAAAAAAATGTGAAATAAGTATAGTCACATATTCATGTACCAGTAAAGATAAATATATACTTGTAAATGTAAGGTTACTTAACAAAATTGACAAAATTATCCATTCTTTAGACAGTAGTAAAAGACTTATAAATCCAAAATATGATAAATGAATGTTTTGGACTAAAATATAAATCTGTAACTTTAGAAAAAAATTGTCTACTTTACTCAAGTTTTTATTCCTTCAACTTTTCTATAAGATACTAAAAGAGAATAGAAAGATTTCTTCTACAATTATTTTATTGGTGCTAGGTGATGTGGCTACAAATGTTTAAAAATACACTTTTTATTTCTATGGTACAGTAAATGATATTTTAACCAATTGTATTATTTTCAATATAAGTTATATTTATAATATAACTACATCAATAAAATGCATATTTATTTATTTATTTATTTATTTATTTATTTATTTATTTATTTATTTATTTTGCACAACCAGGGATTGAATCAGGCCCTTGCGCTTGCCAGGGAAGCATTTATTCCACTGAGCCATCTCCCCTGCCCTTAAAATGTATATTTTAGTAAATGTGTCTGAATTGCAGAACCAGAACCTACTGTTTTCCAAAATTAAATTTTCTTCTAAAATTTGTGAACTTCTAATATGTTTGATTAAGGTAGAAAAAGGAAGCAGGTAGCATTAAGTTAGAGTCTCTTAATATTCAAGTTACTACAGATCAAGTTCCACTTGGCCTACAAGAGCAGTGTCTCCAAGGAAACCTAACCTACTCTCTTTCTCCATCTAAAAATACTTGGTGAGAGTTACCTCCTTACTCTCAAAGGCTTCTCATGATTTCATAACAACTGGTGGAAAATTCAACAAAGGTATTTTGTTTAGTTCTTTTCCCTTTAGTCCCTAATATCTAATACTGCATAAAGTTTTTGTGGAGTTTCATGTTTCCATTTAATACCTATCCCACCCAGTCAACACCATTCCCCCTGAATATTTCATATTCTGACTGTACCAGCCTGCAATCATAAGGATCCTTCCTTGCTTTGTTCAGTGTTCCAGCCTTTCTGGGTCAATTCCACCTTAGCAGACAGGTACTGTCTTCCAAAGTTCGTAATATTTGCAAGTAGCAGGCCGAGCAATTTTTCTACTGAAGGCTGAGCCACAAAACTGATAAGCTGACAACACAATTACTGTAAAAGTCTATTACATGGCATTTCAGTATTTCACAGACTCCATTATACTTTGGGTCAAACTATGACCACAGTGAACACTGTGCATTTCTCTTAATATTACACATAGCACCTGCCAAGTGGGGCTTATCTAATCTCCCCAAATCAGCATTATTCCAGATCTCTTTTATTGCACTGATTCATGTTACTAGGTAGAAAAAAATACTTTCTATGCAGTTTTCAAGGGCCAGTACATCAACAATGTTGTCAAAAGATAACACAGGCCATCTCTGCGTCTTATAATGTAGTCATATAGTATTGCCTATTGTCCCACTTATTAAATACACAATGTAGAGTAGTAGTCACATATTTATTTTATTTTATTGACAAACAAATAACAATAAGACAGTTTCAAAGCTGATTCATAGGACAATTTTAATAATTGATGCCTTGTACATTGCTATCTTCTTAGTGGTTATGCTTCTTACAAGATACACACAGGATGTCCTGTCCAAACATTATTAGTACAAATCTTTCTTCTCATTGATTTAAGTGAAAGTAGGTGTATATCTATCCTAACTATACTTTATATACAGATCTAGAATGGGCCTTCCTTTGGATCCCATTTTTTTGTTTAGTCCTATCAGATGTGAGTACTTTATTGGCATCTAAACACTGTAGGTGTGTGAATTCAGCAAAACAATCCAACACAGTCCAGCAGTCCACAACAGTAGTGGGCTATATGCAGAAGATGTTGACTAGAATCTTTCACAGCATATTAATATGGCTTTACTTTACATACCTCGTTTTTATACATTTCTGTTGGATGGTTAAGACAAAGATAAAGCAAGATATATATAACAAGAAATGTATCTTTTGTAATGGATAAGGTCAGTCAAGTACCCTCAGGAGTTATCCTATAACCTTGTGCCACAGTCAAGTACCCTCAGGATTTATCCTATAACCTTGTGCCACAGTTTGCAGAAACTTTGTCAGTGTCAGCCATGTGGATGAGTCATGGCCATTGCTTGACCAATTTGCTCACTGTGAAAACTTCAGAGAATGTTTTCTCTCCATGTGACTCTCCTTAGGCACACTCTACATCATTGATCATGTTGCTCTGTAGCCACATAATCTCCTTGATCAGAAAATTTGGGACACAACTGTGTTCCATGATGTTACAGTATAGGTTCTCCTATGTCCTGAGTCTTCATTGACTTTGAAAGGCTAGGGTCAAAACGGCGGCTGTTCTGGCACCCTTCTATTTCTCTAATTTTTGGTCTGAAAACTTAAGTCATTAACCCTCCAGAATAATAGCTTATTATTACCCTACAACATATGCACTTGGGTGTAACTTCAATATCTGTCTGAATATCAAAACTCTTAGGCATAACATGGAACAGGTATTTTCCATCAAGTATCGATATATTAAACTTTAAGTCCCTATGGAATATGGAGATAAGAATTTAAAAACTGAAAAATATTTAAAGAATATGAATAAACAATTAGACATCTTTACACAAAAATTTAGAAATCTAACCATATACAGTATTGTAGCAGGACAGTCCTGTGACATTAATTTTCATTTATTATGTACTTTAAAAAACAAAAGAAAAAAACCAGGAAACAAACTTTTGCTTGAGAGACAGTATGGTAATAATTGGTATGTCATGACAAGAAGTATGTATTTAGAAGACCAGAATGACAGGCATTCCAAGCATGACCGGTCCATTACACATTGCTATCTTCAGTGCAGCTGCTTGGTTCACATGTATCAGCAGTTATAGTTAGTCAGGGTTACAATCCTATCAATTAACTGCTAGTTTCAAAAACCTGTTGATGTTTCTCAGTATCATTGCCTTACCCATCTTGTGCATATAAATGCATGGCTTTGCCCTTGTGGGGCAAACTGTTTCAGTTTTATGCGTTGCCCTCTCCTCATTGTCCAATCCTCAATTTCTTGCTTTCCTTTTAATTGTGTTAAACCTTTCTATTAGTATTTCATCTTGGAGTTCTCATACTGGGGAGATTATACAATATTTGCACATGTGGGTCTGGTTTATTTCACTTATGTCTTCAAGTGGCATCCTCTGAGATATGAAGGCTTCGAGTTTATCATTCTGTATAGCTAATACTCCATTGTATAAAGATACCATATCTTCATACAGTTCGTTGTGTGATGGGCATCTTGGTTGTTTCCAAGATTTAGCTATCACAAATTGTGCTGCTAGAAACATAGGTACACATATATGACTATGATATGAAGTTTTCAGTTCCTCTGGGAAAATTCCCGGTAGGGGGAAATCACATTGCTTATATGTGATTTTCAGTTCTAGTTTCTTAAGGAGTTGCCACACTGATTTCCATAATGGTTGTACCTAGTCTACATTCCCACCTTCAGTGGAGAAGGGTTCTCTTTTCCCCACAGCCTCTCCAACATCTGCTGTTGATTGATTTCCTTATGACAGCCATTCTTTCTGGGTGAGATGGTCTCTCAGTGTTGTTTCAATTTGCATTTCATTGAAGGCTAGTGGTGCTGAGCAGTTTTTCATATATTTATTCGCTTTCTTAACCTTGTGCTCTGAGAAGTGTTTGTTGTTCTTGAATGCCCATTTCTGTACTGGGTCTTTAAATTTAAGAGTCATAATGTATTTTAGTTCTTTATAATTTCTAGAGAGCAGACCTTTGCCTGAGTGCTTATTAAGATTTTTTTTGACATTTGTGGGTTGTCTTTTCACTTTGTTGGAAATTTCTTTTGATATGCAAAAACGTCTCACTAAGAGGTGGTACCAGTTGTTAACTCTTTCCAGTATTACCCGATTGATTTGATTTTTGTTCATAAACTCTTTGCCTACCCCTATGTTTTCAAGAGGTCCTCCTAGTTTTTCTTCCAGGAGATTGAGTGTTTCTGTTTTAATGTTTAGATCTTTAATCCATTTTGACTTAAGCTTAGTGCATGGTGATAGTCCTGGGTCAAGTTTTAGTTTTTGGCATGTAGAGAGCCAATTGTTCTAGCACATTTATTAAAGAGGCTATATTTCTTCCAGTCTGTGTGTTTGGCCCCTTTGTTGAAAATCAGGTGGTTGAATATGTTTGTACAGGCTTCTGCATCTTCTCATCTATTCCATTGATCCTCAGGTCTATTTCATTGCCAATACTAAGCTGATTTTATCACAGTAGCTTTGTAGTATAATTTTCAGTCAGATATTGTCATGCCTCTTGCCATGTCTTTGTTGGTCAGGATTGCCTTCACTATTCTAGGTCTTTTCTGGTTCTAAGTAAATTTGAGGAACAATTTCTCTAGGTCTGGGAGGTATGTTAATGGTAGTCTGATAGGGATTGCATTACATCTGTACAACAATTTTAAGAGTATGGCCATCTTCACAATGTTGGTTCTTCCTATGCAGGAGCAGGGAATATCTTTCCATTTTCTGAAATCCTCTATGATCTCTTTTTTAGAGTACTGTAAATTTCTGTGAAAAGATCTTTGACTTCTTTAGTTAGATGAATCCCAAGGTATCTCATTTTCCGCAGCGCTATTGCAAAAGGTATTGTTTCTCTAATTTCCCTCTCAGTGTGTTTGTTATCTGTGCAGAAGAATGCTATCAAAGTTTTGGTGTTGAACTACTATGCTACTGAATTTGTCTACCAATTCTAGCAGCTTCTTGTTATCGAATTAAAGTAGAGGCCTTCGATTTCAATTTTCTGTACGACTTTGAACATGAATGAGTGGTAGACTTTGTCAAAAGTCATTTCTGCTTCAATTGCGAGGATCATGTGGTTTTTAGATTTTGCTCTATTGATATAGTGTATTACATTTATAGATTTTTGTATACTGAACCATCCTTGCATCCCTGGTATGAATCCTACATGGTCATGGTGTTTGTTCTTGATGATTTGCTGTACTCTATTTGCTAGGATTTTATTGAGGATTTTTGCCTCTATGTTCATGAGGGAGATTGGCCTGTAGTTTTCTTTTTTAGTTGCATCTTTCCCTGGTTTTGTTATCAGTATAATACTTGCACTAGGAATGATTTTGGGAGAACTGTTTCCTTTTGTATTTCACTAGAGAGTTAGAGGAGTGTAGGGATTATATCTTTTATAAATTTCTTGTAGAATTCAGCTGTGAATACATTAGGATCTGGACTTTTCTTTGTTAGCAGGCTTTTTATTACATTTCATATTTCACTGGCTGTTATTGGGTTATTGGGAGTTGTTATATCTTCTTGATTCAGTTTTCAAAATTTATACCTCTCTAGGTATAAATCTGTCCATTTCGTGTGTGTCTCGTAGTCAGTCTGTGAGCATAGAGATTCTCAAAGTAGCTATTTATAATCTTCTGAATTTCTACTGGGTCTGTGGTGATTATACCCTTTTCATTTATTATTGCTTGTATTTGAATTTTTCTTTCTTCTTTTTGATGAGGTTAGCTAGGGGCTTATAGATTTTATTTAGCCTTTCAAGTACACGGCTTTTTGATTTATGAATTATTTTGAACTGTTTTCTTCATCTCAGTTTTACTAATTTCTGCTCTAATCTTCATGATTTCTTCCCATCTTTGAGCTCTCTGTTTGGCTAGCACTTCCTTTTCTAGATTAGGGTGTTTATTGTTCCCATTCTGTTTTTTTTTAAATGTGTGCGTTCATATCTATAAATTTCCCTCTCAGAACTATGTTCATCGCATCTCATAAATTCGAATAAGTTGTGGTTGCATTCAGTGTCTAATTGAATTGTAGATGTTGTTGAATTTCATGTGTGACCCATTGATTTTTGTGTAGGACGTTTTTAACTTCTGTGTATTTAGGGTTTTTTCATCATTCATTTCCAGTTTCATTGCACTGTTGTCAGTTAATATGCATGGGATAATTTCTGTTTTCTTGCATGTAGTTAAACATGACCTATGGGCTAGTATGTGTTGTATTTTAGAAAATAACTCAAAGTGCAGCTAAAAGAAATGTATATTCTGCTGTGGTTGGTTGGAATACTCTGTATAGGTCCACCAAGTCCATTTGTTCCAAGCTCTGATGCATTTCTGTTATTTCTTTGCTAATTTTTTGTCTGGTTGACCTATCTTTTTGGGATAAGGGTGTGTTAAGGTCTGGTGTTAAGATTGTGGTATTGGATGTTAGATTTTTCCTGTCTATTTAGATTTGCCTTATATAGTTGGGTGCTCCCAAGTGGGGTGTATATATGTTTATTTGTGTTACCTTTTCTTCTTGAATTTTTCCCCTAACCAATATATAGTGTCCTCTTTATCTTGTTTGATCCGTTCTTTGTTTGAAGTTGAGGGTGTCTGAGAACAAGATTGCTACGCCTGCCTTTTTCTGAGTTGCTGGGGCATGTAGTCAACTTTGACTTTGAGCCTATGAATTTATTTATGAGTTAAGTGTGTTTCTTGTATACAACATATTGTTGGATTTTGTTTCCTTTTTTTATAGTACCTTTCAATTTTATTTACTGTTTGAGTATCTTGCTGTAGTACTTTAAAGATAACAATATGCAGTATAACAACCACTGTTGCTTATCTATCTTCTTGTTTTGAAATTCTGTATTGTTTTTATTTTTTTCTTAATAATTTCATTGAGAAACAAATAACAATGACACAGTTTCAAAACAAATTGATAGGACAGTTTCAATAATTCATACATTGCATATTGTTGTCTTAGTGGTTATCCACTGTACAAGATGCAGATATGATATCCTGCCCACAAGCACTATTAGAAAAATATTCCTATTCATTGAATTAAGAGAATGTAGTTGTATATCTATCCCAAACATTTTGAATATAGATACAAAATGGTCCTTCATTTCTATCCCCTTTGTTTAGTTTTGTCAAAGAAGGATATTCCATTGTCATTTAAATATTGTAGGTGTGTGAATTCAGCAAAATATTCCAATATAGTCCAGTAATCCATAATAGTAGTGGATTTTATGTAGGATGGGTAGTGTCAGAATTTGTTGACTTAAGCCTTTTATACCTCAGCATATTAATATGGCATTTCATTTTTAATAGGACATTTTCAATAATTAATATATTTTACATTGTTATCTTCCTAGTGGTTATTCATAGTACAAGAAGCAGCCAGGTCATCCTGTCCAAACTCTATTACTACAAATCTTTCTTCTCATAGAATTAAGCAAAAGTAGCTGCTTATCTATCCTAACTATTCTCTATATACAAATATAAAATTGCACTTCCTTTGTATCCCATTTTTTGGTTTAGTCCTGCCAGAGGGTGCTTGAATTCAGTAAAACTCCCACACAGTACAGCAGTCCACAGTAGTACTGGGTTATCTATGGAAGTTGTTGACTAGAGCCTTTTATAGCTTAGCATATTCATATGGCTTTACTGTACACACTTCATTTTTATACTTTTCTACTGGGTGGTTAAGACTAAGGTAAAGGAAGACTTATATAACAAAAAATGCAACTTTTTTATCTAATAAGGTCAGTCAAGTCCCCTCAGGCTTTATCCTGTAACCCTGTACCTCACTTTGTAGATCCTTTGTCAGTGTCAGCCATGTGGATGAGTCACGGCCATTGCTTGACCAATTTGCTCTCTGTGAAAGCCTGAAAGTTTTTTCTCCATATGACCTCCTTAGGAACACCATACATCATCTATCATATTCCTCTATGGCTCCATAATCTCCTTAATCAGAAAATTTGGGGCAAAACTGAGTTATATGAAGTTACAGTACAGGCTCTCCTATGTCCTGAGTATTCATGACCTTGAAAGGCTAGGGCTAAAATTTTGGCTGACTTTGGAGCCTTTCCTTTTCTCCAATTTTTGATCTGAAAATTTAAGTTGTTAACCTTTGAGAAGAGAAGCTGATTTTTACCCTGCAGCACATGCAGTTTGCTTTACTGTAACTATCTGTCTAAATATCAAACATCTTAGACGTTATGTAGAATAGGTATTTTCCATCAAGTATTGATGTATTTTACTTTAATTGCTTGCAAAATATGAGGAAATGGACTTTGTTTCCTAATCTACTGTGCCAGTCTACTTCTCTTAATTGGTGAATTAGGTCCATTTACATTGATATTCATAATTGAGATGTTTTCACCTACGATTGACATGTTCTTTACCTGCTGTTTTTTACTCCTTTTTGTCCTGTGTTTAATTGTTTGCTCTATGTAGTGGGTTTCTTTTGTTGTCATTGGTGGAGTTCTGATCATTTTGGTGCCTCTCTAGAATATCTTTCAGTAATCTGTATAGGGTTGGATTTGTCATCCTGAAATTCTTTAGTTGTTGTTATGGAAGTATTTCATTTCTCTATCAAACCTGAAAGTTTTGCTGGTTATAGTAGTCTGGGCTAGAATTTGTTTTCATTGAGGACTTGAACTCTGCTCCATGCTCTCCTTGCCTTCATGGTCTGTGAAGAGAACGCAGCTGCAATTCTGATGGGTTTGCCTTTGAATGTGTTATGCTTCTTTTCTCCAGTGGCTTTCAGTTTATTATATTTGTACTGGATCTTTGGGATCTTGACTATTATGTGCACCATTGTGTTTTTAATTGTGTTGAAGTTATTTGGCATTCTTTATGCTTTGGTTACCTAAATGTCAGATTGTTTTATCATATTTGGGAAGTTTTCTGCTATTGCTTCTGACCATATTCTTTTTATATCATTTGTATTGACTCCTTCTTTTGCATTGCTGCTTATTAGTCTCACATTGTTCATCTTTGCATCATCTTGTAGGTGATGAATTATTTTTTCCTACATCCTAGTTGTTTTTAAGAGATCCTTTCTTATGTGTTCACTAACTGCACCAACATCTTCAATATCTTAAACTCTTTCTTCACTTTCACTCAAACAGTTTTGTAGGCTAGTGTTTGAGATTTTAAATTTCTCTATATCTCCTTGACTCTGCTTCACACAATCTATTTCTTTCCTGTGTTGCTCATTCAATGAATCTGTCATTTTTCTAATCTCCTCTTTTTTTTTTTTTTTTGCTCCTTAGAAGGAGTTATTAATTCTTTTTTTATTAATTCTTTTATTGCAGAGTTTTTTCAGGTTGGGTTTCTTCCATATGTTTCTGTATTTGACTCTTTACTTCTGATGCTATGAATTCAGAGATTTCTTTTTTATTTCAGAAATTAATTGTGCTCTGAGTTCCTCTATACCTTTCTGCTGTTGTTTCATTACTTCTGTTGTTATTAATTGATCAATTTCAGCTTAGCTAGTGTTCTTAGCACTTGTTCTGGTTGGACATTGGGTTTCTTCCATATGTTTCTGTATTTGTTTCTTTACATCAGATGCTATGAATTCAGGGATTTCTTTTTTGTTCCAGCAATTAATTCTGCTCTATGTTGCCCTATACTTTTCTGCTGTTGTTTCTTTTCTTCCAATGCTATTAATTCATACATTTCAGCTGAGCTAATGTCCTCTGCACTTGTTCTGTGTGGTCTCGAGGCCTCAAATTGCATTTTGCTCCTTGTCTTTGTCATTTCTTATAGCACGGACCTCTGACCTTTGGTGTAGAGCTTTCATGCAGTTATAACCATAGCACCTACTGAAATTTAGGTGAAGATCTATAACTTTGAATTTTTCCAGTTATGCCTGACCTGGGTGTAGCTGTTGTGTTCAGCTCCTTCCTGCTGAAGCTGTTGTGCCTTTGTGGTGGAACACTGAACCTGTGGTGCCCCTCTGTTGTGCCCCTAGCCCAGTGGAGACAGAGGAGAACAGAATCTCTACCACACACAAGCCGGGCCTGGGCTTGTGTTGAATTAGGGCGGAGGTTTCCTGTGAGAGTGAGAGAGCAGGGCTGAAAGCGTCCTGTGAATGCGTCGGAAGTACTCACTCAGGGGCTGGCCTGGGCTCGATCCGCGGAGATCTAGTAGTCACATATTTTTGAAAGGATTTTTCTGAGAAAGATGTCATCAAGTGATGGGTTTTTATTTTTGAATAAAAATAATTATTCTCATGACTGGTTATGGAACATTTCTCTTATGACCTTGTGTTGAACCTACTTCTGCATCCCATGTCCTGTGTGAGCCGAGACTGCTGAGGTACTCAGACTTTGTTTACGGATTACACATTTTCAAGGCCTAGTTATGCTCTAAGCAGTGTTTCTGCCTACCCCAATGTAGGGACCATGACATTTTTAATATTTAAAAGTGTCATAACAAAAACTGAACCTTTAAGTTGATAACAATATTTCTGTAGGTATTAGCAATATATTAATGCTATTTAAAATACACCCATAAAATGAAAATTTTAGTTTTATTTTTACAGAGAAAGGAATACACAATGGTCATAATGTAGCCTTGTGTACCTTTCACTTTATTTGTAATTGCCAGTCTGACCATCCACAAATGTAGCAAGAAGGCCATAGTCAGAAATCTTAGAAAGATTTGCTAGGAGTTTTATCTGTTTGATTCATCTGTTTAAGTCTGTGTTAATGGATTGTTAATGGTTGGGTAAAAGTGGATTTGGTTGGCATTGCTGCTAGGTATCTACTGAATTATCTTCATAATCTTGTGAAAAAAATCAGTGACAATACACTTACATTTATTTCTAGATTCTCAATTTTGTTTCCTTGACCTCCTTGTCTTTTTGTTACTGCCACATATACTATATTCAAAGTGTTTTAGTAAAGTTTGATATCATAAAATACAAGGTCTTCAACTTTGATCTTCTAAGACTGTTTTACAATATAAATTTGGATATGATTTCTAAAATTAGTAAAATTTCTTTACCAAATATATCTGGCATATTGACAGGATTAATTAAATTTCTTGATTAATTTGTGGAATACTGCCAGAATATGCTAATTTTTATTGAGAAAATATAAGATGTAATCATATTTATTTTTCATTTCCTTTCTTTCCTTTGACTATATTGTATACTCTAACTTTATAAGCCCTTGCACTTCTTTTATTAATTTTTTTCCTATTTTATTTTTTTTTAATAAATGAAATTGCTTCATCATTTTTTTTTTTTTTTTTGGTCTTTTTGAGACAGGGTCTCACTATGCAGTTCAGTCTAGCCTTAAGCTCACTTTGTAGCTCAGGCTGGTCTCGAACTCACAGCAATCCTCCTGCCTCAGCCTCCCGAGTGCTGGGATTACAGGCATGTGCCACCACACCCGGCTTCATCATTTTTATTTTCAGTTAATTTATGCTAGATTTTGAAAATACGAGTGGGCCAGCTAGGTAGCACAGTGGACTAAACACCTGCTTAGGCAAGCTCAGGGACTGGGGTTCGAGACCCTAAGCAGACTGAGTAAGCCACTGAGTCCAGGTGTGGAGATGCACACCTGTAATCTCAGTACCAGAGAGGATGAAAACAGGAGGATCACTATGAATCCAAGTGAGATCCTGTACCAAATACATTTTTTAAAAAGTGATTTTTGTAATTGGAGCCAACTTTTCTTACTAAAGTACAGGTATATCTCAATTATAACTTCTGTTATCACAATTATACATGACCAAAAATCCCTTAAAGCCTTTATTACTCTCACAGCATTCCCGCCTTACTCCACCCCTCCTCAGGATGTTCCTTCTGCTTTGACTCCTTCCCTACACCCACAACCTCCAGCCTCCTCATTGTCCTCAGTCAGATTAGATGATGCCCTCGCTCTGCTTTCTGAAGTGTTCAGCTCCTCCTTCCTCACCTGACCCTCCACCTTGAACATCTGACACTTCCAACATTCCTCCCTCTGCTGGCCCCTTTACCCTGCTCTTCCCATTCACCGTTCTCTCAGTCTGATCCATCATCTCCTACCAACTTGCACCCACAATTTTTGTCTCTTTCTCTTCCAAATTTTGCACTTTTGGGCAAAGTGCAATTCAGGAATACTTAACAATACATTCTTCCCTAGCTGGATGTGACCCTTTCTCTGTAACTGGCATTGAAGGACAACAACCCACAGACCACAGGCTGTTATCTATCCTGATCTCCCATGAAGCTTGTCATTCACTCCACCTCAGCCAGCTGGGTATGTGGTGATAACTTCCTCCCACCCATTGCACTGCAAGAAAAGAATTTTGATTCAGTAGCTTGATGGTCCTTCTCTAGCTTATACCTAATGCAAGCAAACAAGAAGAAGAAGAAGAAGAAGAAGAAGAAGAAGAAGAAGAAGAAGAAGAAGAAGAAGAAGAAGAAGAAGAAGAAGAAGAAGAAGAAGAAGAAAAAGAAGAAGAAGAAGAAAAAGAAGAACAAGAACAAGAACAAGAAGAACAAGAAGAACAAGAAGAAGAACAAGAAGAAGAAGGAGGAAGAAGAGGAAGAGGAGGAAGAGGAGGACGAGGAGGACGAGGAGGATGAGGAGGAGGAGGATGATGAGGAGGACAAGGAGGAGGAGAAGCAGAAGCAGAAGCAGAAATAGAAGAAGAAGGAGGAGGAGGAGGAGAAATCTCTATTGGATCCAGATATCCATCACAATCTACAAAGCTAGAGGGGTCTACAAGAATGAATCTCTCAATTGACAAAAGTTACTCAGAAAGTATTTCATAATAAAGAAGATGCAAAGTGAAAATATAGACCAAAAATAAAAGAAAAAGAAAAGTGATGTTAGCAACCTATGGGAAGGAAGTCCAGTTGGGAAACAAGAAAAAAGTCATTCTTTCCTGGATCCAGGCTGACAGAAGGGACATTAAAGCAAAAATGGCCAAAGCTCCTAGAGAGGTAAAGAAGAATTTATGATGAAATCAGGGAAAGTTGCAGATTGATGAAGTTATTGGCTTCTTCGGCCCAGGACATTAACTGCCAGTATTAGGGGAAAAGGCTGGTAAACTTTGAATTCTGATGTGGCTTTGTCTATAGCTACCCAGTTGATGACCCCACTTGCAAACTGAAGACTGTTCAATGTTATTGCATGCATTTATGACTTCCACGTGTAGAAATCTTCAATATAAAACTGATAATCACATTTTCTTTTGGACTTGAACATATGCCTTCTCTCATGCTCCAGATATGTGTAATAAGAAATTCATATCAAGCCAACATGAGGTCATCAGTCAAATTATAATTTTCTATTTATGCTATTGATGTTAAATTTTCTCTGCAAAACTATATAACTATTGTCTGTTAATTTTCTACAGGGATTTTACTACTACAACATCCATGGTTGATAAAAAAAATTATAATTCCCTGATTACATTTTATGTTTCAAGGTGCTTAAATTCAGATAAATTTAATAATTAAGCACATTGCTCCCTACTAAACATACTAACATTGGCCCACGGTCACCTGAGACATGACCTTTAACTACCACTGTAGTTCCCAGTCTTCTCACAACATTCATGCCAAGCTTAAAAAATGAATTTCAGTCCTCAAACCCTAAGGCAGACTTGCTAAACCTGGCTTTCCATGTCTTCAGTAATAGAGACAGAATTACCTATACACAGGGACCAGCTTTTGGCTAGGCGCTCAGGTTCCCATCAAAGTGGGACCTAGGCAAGGTGATACTAGGCCTAAACAAAATGGTGCAACCTGACACACTCCTGGACCATGTTTCAAGTGTGATGAAGGACACAGGGCAGGAGTTTGACCCAGGCTATGGCCATCATTGGGACATGGCCCCATCTATAAGCTTAAGTGTCACTGGAAATGTGAATGCTCTGTCTTCCAGACAGTAAGAAAGTAACACAGTTCTTTGCTCTCATAGGAATGCTCACTGCAGCCAGATCCATCGATAATTGACTTGCTTGGTCTTGCCACTGAAGATGAATGATAGGAGTCAGGTTCCATGGCACCCACTGAAGTATCTTTATCAGAGCTCCGAGTCTCACTGGACATCTCAGTAGGGCACTTTTTAACATGGGGACCACATATAATATTTTTCCTGAGCCTTCAGGTTGCTATACTAAATCTGTAGTCTTCATAGCTGGAAGCGGATGGCCAACCTACATGACCACTTCAGACAGGGACCATTCTCTGCTCACTCCACAGTGTTCTTCACTAATTATTTCCTTTTGATCCCAACCTTCCTCGCATGGGGAGAGATCTCCAAAAGCTTCACTTGTCTTTCTCTCTCCCCACAGTTCTCATCCTACACATCCAACTGTAATGATCCATCAGCTCCTCCCTCCCTCTTCCCTGTCCTATTCCTGGAATACATACTCTGGGAAACTTCCATTCCCACTCATGCTATGCCTGTATTAGTTCACCTCAGCACTCCCCTGCAATCCTCAAGATTCAAAGCGCCTAAACACCAACAGAAACTAAAACCTATAATTAACCATTTCTTTACCAATAGTTTTCTTGGAACTGTCAGGTTGCTGTACAATACTCCCATTTGTCCTGTACTTAAACATAATGGCTGCTATTATGTTTAAGATCTCAGGGCTTTCAGTAACACTGATACACGGTCCAGGTGGTAGCTCAACAAACACTCAAAACAGGGCAAAATATGCTATAATCAGAACATCAGTACATCTAGACTAATAGAAGTAAATGGGCTTTTAAAAGCCCACCTCACCAAGCTTATCCTGGTGCTGCACCTGCCTTAGCCTCAGCTCCTTGCCTTAGTTCCAACTATACTCAGGGTACCTCACAGGATGCCCACTTTCCTAAGGCCCAAGAGCACAAACATCAGGAACTAGAAAATTAATACTTTTCCCCCTTGTCATGGTCATGGTGGAATGACACGTTCACATCATGGACACCTTTCTGCTTTGTCTCTTGGGTCCCCTAATCATAATAATAGCTTGTTTATGTTTTTAAACTTTTAAAAAATGTTATACGAACCAGGCTCTGTGTGATCACCACCAACAAACTCATCATACAAGCAGAAACATCGCCTTCCACCTAGGCGATGCCCATCTGCACTCATACCCTACCATAGCAAGGCCCCTGCTCAGCAGGAAGAAGTCTGAGAGAGTCATCAGCTCCTATAACCAAAACACAGTAAGATGATTTTTCTCTGCCTTAATAAAATTCTACTGAGGCATAATGGTGACAAGCCAACAGGGCACAGCCACTGGAGGCCATGTGCTATGCTCTGCTGTCCTCCTCCCTGGTCAAATTGCAACTTCCTATTTCCTTTTCACCATATTCTGTTTCCTTGTCCCCAACTCTTGCCCAATCATTGAGTGCCATGTCATGCAGACTGCCTTCTAGACCTCTCCCCTGTCCTAGCCCTACGTAGTCTTTGTCTCCCCAGGCAGGCCCCGGGAAGCTCCATGTCTCTCCTTACTTGTGATCTCTGGGTCCACAATAAAGGCCTCGTTTGCCTTTCCTGTATCTGTACTGCACCAAAAAAACCTAACAAGAACTTTATGGTTTGCAGCAGAGTCATTTTAGTCCTTTAGTCTTTCTTCAACATAAACAAGCCTGCATATGGGCACTCTGTTCTTAATTTCTGTCTCAATTACCTTTGTATCATTTGTAGGACAAAATAAAAGACACCCAGAATTAAGGAAGGAAATGTTTATTAATTTCTCAGTTATTGGAGGTTTTGGTCCATACTTGGTGGGCACTAAGGCAGAGGAGCACATGGCACAGGGCAGGAATTCAAGGTGGTAGAAAACAGCAAAGAGTATGGTTAAGGTGTCTTGAAACTGTCTGATTGATATTTGTATTTTAATAAAATAAAAATAAATGGAAAAAAATAAGATAAGTATATAGCTACACTCTCTTCATTCACTGATTAGAGACATCTGCTATAATAATGTCTGTAAGTATAATATCATGTATGCACCTTAGACGATACCAAAACAGTACGAAAACAGTTTGCAATGTATTAATTTATCGAATGTCCTGTTAATTTGTCTTGAAACTGTCTCATTGCTGTTTGTTCTTCAATAAAATAAAAAATAAAATAAAATAAAAAAAGAAAGAAAACAGCAAAGATCAAAGGGAGGAACAGTGTCTGCAGCAGCTAACAAGCCTCTCTCCCTTCTTTTTGTTGCACTCAGGCTACCAACCCCAGGGCAAGTATAGCACTCATATCCATAGTCCCAGCATTGGATCCTGAATTAATCACAAAATCTAGAAGCCTGCCCCAATGACTGCATGAGGCTTTGGGAGAATTACTAGACATAAACCCGTAACAACTTCCAAGAAGGTACTCAATCCTTTCCTTTCGGTTTTTGACTAGCTTATTCTTAGTCCCAGTTATCATTATTAACAAGGTTTTAAAACAATTACCATATATTGTTCCAACATAATCATCTAAACAAACACATTTTTCTGTATACAAGATTCTCTTTGTGTATTTTCCAGTTTTAATGTGATACAACTGGGTATGGACTTCTCACATCACACATGAAATAAATATCTTAAAAATGATTTTTTTTAATAATTCAAATGGTAAAAGACTGAACTTTATAGGGAACTCCAAACCTGTTCAATATCCACCATTGCCTTAGGGCTGATTTTTTCCATATCTGCTATTAGCCAGGCTATTGCTTTTCAAGTTCATTCTGCAATTAAAGACAAAATGAAGCACATAGGGCCATCATGTGGGCATGACAGCTCTTACCTCACTGCTTTGGTGAACTGACAAGTGGTGCTCAGCTTGTCACACCCAGTTGAACTGAACCAGCATGGTGCTGGGTGTGGAGGGACACCTGAGGACAGCTGCCAGCAATATGAAAAGAAGAACTAGAAAGTAAATGGGTGCTGATGACTCTCCTGCAGGACCTTGTCATCCCTGCTTCCCTGAAATGAATTCAGCTATGCTCATCATCAGAGGGGCTTAGGTCCTTGCTGCCACAGGATGGTTGTGCTGCAGGGGATTTCTGATCCTTATTTTGAACATCACTTCCTTGCTGCCGTTCAGATCCTTCAAGCTAGTAGCACAGAACTTTTATCTTTCAGGCACAGACTTTTTTTCATTTCTGCCATTAACCTTTGGGTCTTCCCAGCATAGATCCTTGCTACAGACTTTCATGAGTCATTGTCATGGGCTCTAGGCCACTAGTTAGACTCATGGGGGAACATTGTTACAGGCTCTAGGTTTTTAGCTGGACTCCTGGAGGACACTGCATGGGGCCTAGGCCCTCAGCTGGATTCTTTGGTCTTCAGTATGTGGAAAGATTTCCTATACTCATTTGTGCTTGACTCTTTTGATGACTACTATAAAATAATCTTATAAATTATATGTCCTTTACTAAATTGCTTTCCTTGTAAACCCTGACTTACAACAAAATTGGTACCAGGACACTGGTGTTATTGTTGTGATATTGGCTGACTATGTGACCAAAGAGCCTTTAGAATTAATTTGTTTTCCATAAATATTTATTTTATTGAGAAACAAATAGCAATGAGACCGTTTCAAAACTGATTAAAAGGACAGTTTCAATAATTAATACATTGTACACTGTTATCTACTTAGTGGTTGTCCATAGTACAAGAACCAGGCAGGATATCCAAAATGCCATTAGTACAAATCTTTCTATTCATTCAACCAAGTGAGAGTAGCTTTATTACTATCCTGACCATTCTGCATATACAAATACAAAATGGTTCTTTGAATTCCCCCCCCTTTTTTTTGTTTAGTCCTGTCAGAGAGGGGTATTCAGTTGGCATCTAAATACTATATGGCATGAATTCAGCAAAGCAATCCAACATTGCAGCAGTCCATACTAGTAGTGGGTTATCCACAGAAGTTGTTGACTTGAGACTTTCACAGCTCATCATATAAATACGGTTCGATGTTATATACCTCATTTTTATATGTTTCTACTGGATGGTTAAGACCAAGACAAAGTGAGACCTATATAACAAGAAATTTAACTTTTGTATCTGATAAGGTCAGTCACATATCCTCAGAATTTGTTCTGTACCTCCTTATCTTTCTTCCAGTATGTGTGTTTGGCTTCTTTGTTGAAAATCAGGTGGCTGAGTATGTTTGTAGAGGCCTCAGCAGCTTCTAATCTATTCCATTGATCCTCAGGGCTATTTTATTGCCAATATCATGCTGATTTTATCACAGTAGTCTTTAAGAATAATTTCAAATCGGGAATTGTCATGCCTCCTGCCATGTCTTTGTTGGCCAGGATCGCCTTTGCTATTCTAGGTATTTTCTGGTTCCAAATACATTTTAGGAATGATTTCTCCATGTCTGTGAGGTGTGTTGATTGTAGTTTGATAGGGATTGCATTACATCTACAAAACAATTTTGAGAGTTGATTCTTTACAATGTTGATTCTTCCTATCCAAGAGCAGGGTATATCTCTCCATTTTCTGAAATCCACTATGATGTCCTTTTTCAGAGTACCGTAAATATATGTGAAAACATCATTGACTTTTGTAGTTAGATGAATTCCAAAGTATTTCATTTTCTGCAGTGCTATTATAAAAGATATTGTTTCTATAATTTTGCTCTCAGTGTGTTTGTTATCTTTGTAGAGGAATGTAATTGAAGTTTGGGTATCCAATTTGTATCCTGCTATGCTACTGAATTTATGTATCAATTCCAGTAGCTTCTTGGTGGAGTTTTTTTGGGTCTTCCAAGTAAAGTATCAAGTCATCTGCAAATAATGATAATTTAACTTCTTCTTTACCTATTTTTATTCCTTTTATTTCTCCCTCTTTTCTAATGGCTTTTGCTAGTGATTCCAAACCTATATGGAACAGGAGGGCTGACAGAAGACATCCTTGTCTTGTACCAGATCTGAGAGTAAAAGATTTCAGTTTTTCCCCATTTAGAATTATATTAGCTGTTGGGTTGTCTTAGATGGCTTTTATCAAAGGGTGGTAGAGGCCTTCTGTTCCAATTTTCTATAGGACATTGAACATGAATGAGTGTTGCACATTGTCAAAAGCCTGCTCTGCATCAATTGAGATGATAATGTGCTTTTTAAATTTCACTTTAATAGATTTTTGAATACTGAACCATCCTTGGATCCCTGGGATGAATCCTACCTGGTCATAGTGTATGATCTTCTTGATGATTTGCTATATTCTATTTGCTAGGATTCTATTGAATATTTTTGCATCTATGTTCATGAGAGAGATTGGCTGTAATTAGTTGTTTTAGTTGTGTCTTTCCTGGTTTTGGTACCTGTATAATACTTGCCTCCAGGAATGACTTGTGAGAACTGCTTCCTTTTCAATTTTATTGAAGAGTTTGAAGAGTGTAGGGACTACATCTTCTATAAATTTCTTGTAGAATTCAACTGTGAATCCATCAGGCTCTGGACTTTTCTTTGTCAGAAGGCTTTTCATTACATTTTGTATTTCATTGGCTATCATTGGGTGATTGGGAGTTGTTATATCTTCTTGATTCAGTTTTGGCAATTTTTACCTTTCTAGGTATATGTCCACTTCTTCAGTGTGTTTGATTCTGTGAGAGTAAAGATTCTCAAAGTAGCTATTTATAATTCTCTGAATTTCCACTGGGTCTGTGGTAATTTCACCCTTTTCATTCCTTATTGCTTGTATTTGAAGTTTTTCTTTGCTCTTTTTGATGAGGGGAGCTAGGGTCTTACCAGTTTTATTTAATCTTTCAGAGATGCAGCTTTCTAATTCATTAATCTTTGATCTATTTTATTCATCTCAACTGTATTCATTTCTGCTCTAATCTTTATGATTTCTTCCCATCTTTGGGCTTTGGGTTTGGTTTGTTCTTCCTTTTCTACATGTTGGGATTCAACATTAGGGTGTTTATTTGTTCATGTTCTAGTTTACTAATGTGTGAGTTCACAGCTCTAAATTTCCCTCTGAGAACTGCTTTCATTGCATCTCGAAAATTCCAATAAGTTGTGTTTGACTTCTCATTGAATTGTAGATATTATTGAATTTCTTGTTTAATTTCATCTCTGACCCATTAGTTCCTGATGAGGGTGTTGTTTAATTTCCATTTATTTAGGAGAGTTTTCTGGGTTTTTTTGTCATTTATTTCCAGTTTCCTTGCGCTGTGCTCAGATGATATACATGGGATAATTTCTGTTTTCTTACATATACTTAAGCAAGTAAGTATGCTTAAGAACTATGGACCAGTATGTGGTCTGTTTTACAAAATTACCCATGTGCAGCTGAAAAAAATGTGTATTCTTCTGTGGTTGGGTGGCACACTGTTTATTTCCAGTAAGTCATTTGTTCCAAGCTCTGGTTCAGTTCTGCTGGCTTTTTGCTAATTTTTTGTCTGCTTTGGGATAAGGGGGTGTTAAGGCCTCTTGCTAAGATTGTGGCATTGAATATTAGATTTTTCATGTTCATTAAGATTTGTCTTATACAGTTGAGTGTTCCTGTGTTTGATGCATACACATAGAAGAGTGTTACCTCTTACTCTTGAATTTTTCCCTGAAAAATATATATATTGGCCTTCTTTTTTTCATTTGATCATTCTTGGTTTCAAGGTGAAACTGTCTGAATATGTATTTGCTATCCATGCTTTTTGCTGAGGTGCTTGGGTAGATATTATTGTTTTCTATCCTTTGACTTTCAGCCTACGAATATTTCTTGAGTTAAGTGTTTTTCTTGTTTACAGCATATTGTTGGATTTTGTTTCCTAATCCACTGTGCCAATGTATTTCTCTTAATTGGTCAATTAAGTCCATTTGCATTCATAGTTATAATTGAGATGTGTTGACTTATGATTGACGTGTTATTGACCTGCTGTTTTTTACGCCATTGTCTCTTGTGTTTAATTGTTAGTCATACTTAGTGAGCACCTTCTGTTCTCATTCTTGGAGTTTTGTGCATTTGGTTTCCTCCTTAAAACATCTTTTATTAGTCGGTGTAGGGTTGCCTTTTTCATTATGAAATTCTTTAGTTGTTCTTTGTCTTGGAAGTATTTCATTTCTCCATCAAATTTGAAACAGAGTTTAGCAGGGCATAATAGCTTGAGCTGGAATTTCTTTTCATGGTGGACTTGAAGTACAATGCTCCATGCTCTTCTTGCCTTCATGATTTATGCAGCTGTAATTCTGATGGGTTTTCCTTTAAATGTGATGTGTTTCTTTTCTCTAGCAGCTTTTAGTGTATTGTTCTTGCACTGGATTTCTGGGATCTTGCCTATTATATCTCTCATGTTTTTAATTGGTTTGAAGTTATTTGGAGTTCTGCATGCTTTGGTTACATGAATGTCAGACTGTTTCATCATATTTGGGAAGTTTTGTGCTATTATGTCTGCCCATATTCTTTTTATAACATTTGTATTGACTTTTTTCTCACTGATGCCTATTGGTCTCACACTGTTCATTTTTACATAGTCTTGCAGGTGATGAATTATTTTTTCCTGAATCCTAGCTGTTTTATAGAGATCCTTTCTTACCTTTTCACTAGCTTGATGGCGTCTTTAAGATGTGAAACTATCTTCACTTATACTCAAATGGTTTTTCAAGCTGTGATTGTGGTTTTAAGATCCTCTATATCTCTGACTGTCTCATGTGATCTATTTCTTTCCTGTATTTCTGTTTCAAGGAATCCATTGCTTTTCTACTCTTATTTATTTATTTATTTGTTTATTTATTAGTATCTTCTTTAGAAGCAGCTATTAATTCTTTTCTACAAAGATTATTTCTGATTGGATTTCCTCCATATGTTTCTGCATTTGATTCTTTACTTCAGAGACTATTAATTCAGAGTTTTCCTTTTTTATTTTAGAGGCTATTTCTGATCTGGGTTCCTCTATACCTTTCTGCTATTGTTTCTATATTTCAGACACGACTGATTTAGACATTTCAGCTGTGTGATTTTCAATTTCTTCTGTGGTAGTGTCCTCTGCACTTGTTCTGGGTGGGTTTGGGGTCTGAGATTGCATTTTGCTCCTTCTGTTTGTCATTTTATGTAGCGCTGTCCTCTGACCTTTAGTATAGAGATTTGGTGTGTTTATAGCCTTAACATCTTCTGATATTTGGGGGCAGATCTACAAAGTTTGAATTCATCTAG